>JASAMX010009077.1:0-14802 GCA_030248175.1 Microlaimidae sp. YZB2_3 | reverse complement strand
CTTAAATAATTATATTCAATGACTAGAGGCTGGTTTCCACCGGAGTGACAAGTGACAAGTGATAACGCCTCCCTTACACTATTACATTTTCAGTAGTCGCCGCATTTATCAAATTAAATATGCATGATGTCTAATAATTTGCTGCTTCTAACGCAATAAGCCAATTTAAAATCAATCATAAAAGTTGGAAAACGTTACAGATCTACCAATTAGAAAACCGAATTGTTTTTTTGTGATTACGTTATTTCTGCAAAGTAATTAATGATTGTGTCATAAATAATGTTTTCCAATGCTTTAAATCAGCTTAAGGTTAGGAAGTCCTCGAAAGTTTTCTTTTTCGAGGCTATCTTTTTAAATTATATGATATAAATGAGTCTTTCCAGACGTCTGGAACATTACCCGCTTATATAGATAATTCAAAAATGCGCGCAATCCGAAAAGATAAATTTTCACTGAGCTTTGCTAGATAATATGCGGGAATATCATCTAGGGTCTAAAAAGGTTTTTTGGAAGAGAGTTTAGTTTTTTTAACTTTATAAACTGAAAAATAAACTGTTATTTGGACATATAGTTGCTAACCGGGAATGAAATTCAAACAAAATTTTGCTATCATTAAAAAACACTCACTAATAAATTAATTATTAAAATTTTTACAATTTTTTTTAATTTTCAACCACAAACACAAACTACCATTTTCTCGCTCATACATATGGATTATTTCAGTAATTTCTTGTTTTAGTTTTTTTATAAGTATGATTTAAAAGGGACCAAGATGATTACTGAAGATCATGGAATCATTTTCTTTTTTTTTTTCATAATAAACCCTTAAAGCTTTTTTATAAAGCTTAGCCCATTATATATAAACCTTAGTTTTTGGCGACCTTACAAGTATTTGAGTAAAAAAATCGGCACATATTTCCTTTTTTCTGGATAGCGTTTAATAAACTGAATTTCTTAGGGTAACCTAATCTTTCATTATTAATAAACATGAAAACAATGGAACAAAAATATTTGGTACAGTTTAAATTTATTTTGTCAAATTTATTATGCAACTCATTAACATCTCCAGAAATTTTGATAGTATAAGACTGATCGACTGAATCTAATTGCGCTTTGATTTTTAAAAATCTGCTAATCGACAGATCATTTATTTTTATGTCAAAACTTAGTGGCAAATGAATCTACAAAATTAATTTGAAATGCAAAAAAATATGATCGCAAGTATAAGAAAAATCTAATTTTGTAAAAAAAATTATCTGTTATATGGGTTGTCGTTCCGCGCGTGTTGGTTTCGTTTTTTGGTGGGGGGGTTTTGAGATTCCCCCCCGTGCGCCCGTTAATAAAAGATGAGCGGTTTACTCGAGGTGTTTATACCTTCGAATATTCCACAGGTGTTTTGGAGCTAAACATTTTGATAATTTTACAATGAAAAAGCAAAATCGCAAAACTTGAAATAGAAAAAGTTCGCAAAGCACGATCGAGAAGACACAAAAATAAAAGCATTGATATTGATTAGCAGAGTATAAATAGCTCACAACTAGCTTGCACAAATAGATTATAAAACTTCAACATTTAAAATAAAAGTAATTTAACCCGGTCATGTGATTGCCTTTTTCTCGGTTACAACCGTGAAACCTTCGTATGACCTATGCCTTACTTTCGTCATACATACTTTTTGCGCGAATAGTGCCCATTGAGCGAAAAAATTGAAATTGTTAAAGCTGTACGGTAGCAATATGCAGTTTTTCTCACAGATACAGTGGGATACGTAGGATATTTCATGTTGCGAAAATATGCATAATGCTACCGAACAGCTGTAACCAATTTAATTTGCTCGCTCACTGGGCACTATAGGCACCTTGCACTGGAACTCTGTTTATGAAGTATGCAATATACATAAGCGTCACCATAATGAATAATTACCGTATCTCCCACTTATCTTTTGTAGTATGCATATCAAAGCGATCGAAAGCGCGCGAAATTTCGATCGGTTGATCTGCATACTACGAAAGATAAGTAGGAGATACGGTAATATCCATTATGGTGCCACTTATGTATATTGCATACTTCATGTATAAACAGAGTTCCAGTGCAAGGTGCCTATTCGCGAATAAAAAATTTATGCATGACAGAAGTAGGACCTACATAGGTCATGCGTAAATAGAGTTTATCGCGGTGAGGTTTACGTTTACGACATTTGTCATACGAAAATACCACAACCGCGCGACGAAGGTTTTACCTTTGTCGTACAAAGGTTTCACGGTTGTAACTGGGGGAAAATGCAATCACGGGTTAATGCATTGTTATTTTTTGTATTTTTATGTTGTAAGTTTTGTGTGGTTTTGGTCAACCCTGCGGAAACATTTTGCGTTTTTTTAATTTCTTTTATTAACGATGTTGCTTTTCTATGTAAAATCGTTAACATGTTACAGTAAAATAAAACACGCAAAGTATATGAGGGAAATAGGAAACTTTTCTACTGGATAACGAATCTATACAATGTATGTATAGAACTTATATGATTACTATAATTTAAGATTTTCTGACTTTACAGAACACCCGCAACAAGCCTTAAAGATATTCTCATGCGTTAACTTACGTCATGTGACATGTGTTAACCCTTTCTGATTGCTAAAGTTATAAAAAATATCTGCTCATAAAAAAGGATTTTGCAGAGACTTTTCAATATTATTGCTTTGCGAACGTTACACCCATAACTTTTCTTATGCACAAAGCAGCAAATGGCGTGTGGACAAAGTTTGGACAAAGTCCAAAAGACGTTTTTAAATACGTTTATACGCTGTGTTTGTCCTTTGGACAAAGTCCAAAGGACGTTTTTACATAAGTATGAACCAGCCCTTAGGGTCTATAAAGCCTTGGAAACTTGGAGCAAAAAATATGGAAATTAGAGCCGTAGGTGGAGAACTTGGAGCCGTAAGTTGGAAACTTGGGACCGAATATAAAAATCGCTAAAACGTTTACCTTAAACCTAAGCGAAGCCTTAATCTGACCTCAAACTAATTTTTTTAAAGGTTTAAAGTTCCCATTGCTCGTGGCTTGAAGTTACCAAAAACTTCCGATGGGTCCAAGTTCCCTGCTTGTGGCTTTAGAGATACCGTACCAATTTCTTATACACTTACCATAACCAAAGGAATATAAATGCTGAACAGACACGGGACAGCGGCGGTGATCAGAATGTGTTTTTTCGTTCTGGTAACCGAGCACCAGGTAAGTCTCTTGAATGGATAGCAAACTGCAATGTATCGCTCCACTGTAAAACACACAACGTACCACACCGAAAGGCAAGAAAACACACCCATGACATAGTAAAGCCCTAAATTTTGTTTGTTTTGTAACAACTTCTTATTTTAGAAAAAAAGCAACGTTTAATTAGGCGGCTAAAATTGAATTTTACAATGTAACTTGTTTAATAAATCAAAAATATAACTTTAAAAAAAGCAAATGACCTGAATAACTGCTTCTATACTCTGACTTCAAATATGTGGCATGAAAAGGTTAAATGATAAATGTGAAAGTTTATATTTGATCTCAAAATGTAAAACAAGCAAAAAAATTAGTTTTATCGTACAGCAAATGATGACGCTTTTGCGGAACAATATTTCCAAATTAAACGGTAAGGGGTCTTGGGAGCAGGGACGTAGCCAGGGGTAGGGCCATGGGGGCACGACCTAGGCAGAGACCTAGGTCTCTCCGGACAGTTTTTATTGCAAAGCGTTCAGTAGCAAACCAATTGCAATAAAGAGCAAAAATTACCCATTTTTATTTACACACAATTTATTTTTGAATTATTATACTTATAGAGTAATATAATATTTTAAGATATTCAAATGACGAAAATTTGACTAATTGGCGAAAAGCAGGCAACAAATCCTGTTTACAATAATGATATTTTTTGAATTTATGTGAAATAAATTTTTAAAATTTTAAAAAAATTAAAAAAACATTATTAAAATCAAAAAAAATAAATCTGTTTTTGTGGGAATCGATCTCGGGACCTTTCAAAAATTTGACGACGCGCTAACCGACTATGCCACTGCTACCATGGGATGGTGAGCTCTAAAAGTGTTTTATAAACAAACCCTCTGAAATAAATCGATAAAATGCACGACGCACGACAGAACTATTTATGCGTTAAAAAATACAAAAGATATTATGGCCTTCCAAAAATTATAAATTTCAATAGAAATATACTATCTGGAGCTTTAAATTTTATCAAATTAAATTAAATCGAAGTTTTACCGAAATTTTGAAAAAATTAACCCCCATTTTTCACGGAAAATTGTATATTAAACCATAAATACAAGAATACTCAGTTTAATTTTTACGTACGTGAAAGAGGGTAACTGTGTCTCTCTATTGGAAGTATTTTTTTTATAAATAGTGTGCAGTAAATATTTTTAAGGGTTTTAAAAAAATTTCATTGCAATTTGATTTTTAATATCAATTATTTCAATTACTTACAATAATATAATGAATGCTCACTTTATAATCGTGATATTGCTACCTTTTTAACACTCATATAAATTTTTTAGTGAAATATTACTGTATTTCACGAGATCTCGTATGCCAAAAATGGCGATTTTCCATACTTAAGAAAACTGTCCGGAGAAATCTTAGCTCAAATATTTTAGCAATTTCTAACATTCGGCTCCAAGTCCTTATTTTAAGGCTCCAAGTTCAAGATCAAAGTTCCCTCGGTTCTAACGATCCTAAATTATTTAAATCAACCTTAATTCCATAAAATCCATTTATTTCGACTACAGTACTAGCCTTGAAAAATGCTCTAAAAATAGAGCAGGAAAAAGGGGCGATTTTTCCCCGGCCGTATGTTTAGACAGAAAAGATGTAGACTAGTCTGAGATGGACATTATGTGGACTATAGGAAATTTGCATTTGGTTTTGCCAGCTGCTCACTAAATAAAAATTTCTACGATATAATAATGATTTGTTTATACATTGATCTACTCACACAGCACTGTTGCATTTTTTTTAGTTTGATGAAATGTCAATTAAAAAAATCATACTCACAGCAATCTTTGACAAGCGCGAAATCGCCACTTTTTCAATTAGAAGGTTATATTTGTATGTGTAAGAAACAACTATAAATTTGAAAAAGTGGCGATTTCGCGCTTGTCAAAGATTGCTGTGAGTATGATTTTTTTAATTGACATTTCATCAAACTAAAAAAAATGCAACAGTGCTGTGTGAGTAGATCAATGTATAAACAAATCATTATTATATCGTAGAAATTTTTATTTAGTGAGCAGCTGGCAAAACCAAATGCAAATTTCCTATAGTCCACATAATGTCCATCTCAGACTAGTCTACATCTTTTCTGTCTAAACATACGGCCGGGGAAAAATCGCCCCTTTTTCCTGCTCTATTTTTAGAGCATTTTTCAAGGCTAGTCTACCACTTTTTTGAACTAAATTAAAAAATAGCCTAATAAACTATAGTTTTAGCTGCGCAATGACATATGTTTATAATCATTCCGTTGCCGAGATAAAATAAAAAATAATAATAATAAGAAGATGAATTTAAATTACAAAATTAACCCACGTTGTTTAATTATAGTTAGTGCGGTGCAAATGCGCTCCAGACAAAGTTTACCTACGTTCTCTAAATATAGTTGGCGCGATGCCGTGCGCCAATGATTGCAATTATAATTTTTAAAGTAAAAATAATAATAATAATAATAAGATGATGAACATGAATAACAAAATTTACTCACGTTGTCTAAGTATAGTTGGCACGGTGCCGTGGGTTAAATTGCAGTTGGCACCCCGCACCACTGATGATTACCGGCGCGTGGCGCTCCCGCGCCACCGACGCTTATTATTATTTTTTAATAAATAAAACTTTGAATTAATTTTGTCATCAGTAATGCAAGAATTAAAAAAAGTACTCTGTTGTTTTTGCCGTTTTCCGCGCGGTTGAAGCAGATGGCGCTGGGAACTGGCGCCGTTTCTGCCACCAATTAAAACCGGTCTGCTATTTTTGTGCGGTTTTTATGAGGGGATGTTGGTTGTCTGCTCTGTACAATCCTTATTGTTGCCAAAAGGCTGTTATTGTGCGATTGGGAGTTTTTATTTGTCTATTTTTCAATTTTTTATTTTGATCAATAAATCGATAACAAGGACCTAAATGAAAAAAGTGCTTCCTAAGAAAGTTGCGTAATTCCTTCTTCTTTCTAATGAGCCCATGTTTATTTTTGATCAATCAGTAACGAATGAGGAATATCGTTTTTAAGAATGGAGCGTTGGAATAATAAGAAGAAGAAGAAGAAGAAGAAGGTTCTGAATTTCAAAATTTACCCACGTTCTCTAATTATGGTTGGCGCGGCGCCACGGGGCTAAATCGCCCCGTGGCGCTCCCGCGCCACCCATGATAAATATAATTGAAAACAATAAATGAAGTATTTTAACCTGAATTTTATGAAAATTTGGATATTTCCAAAACATTTGATGTCTGAAGTTTTCAAATTAGAATACATATCGACAATATGTGCGATGTTATTAGTAAAAAACGCATGCGATACCATTAAATCTTTGTTTGATTTAGGGTCGATGGAGCCTTGGGAATTTGGAGCTGGAACTTGGAGCCAAAAATAGGGAACTTGGAGCCGCAGGTGGGTAACTTGAAGCGGTAAGTTGGGAACTTGGAGCCAAAAATAAAAAATCGCCAAACGTGTACCTAAGCCTAAGCCAAGCCTAAATCTAACCCCAAACCAATTTTTTCTTGAAGGCTCCAAGTTCCCATTGCTCGTGGCTCCAAGTTCCTAAAAATTTCTTATGGCTCCAAGTTCCCTGCTTGTGGCTCTTGTGGCTCTTGCTTGTGCTTGTGACTTTTGTGGCCCCCGTACCCTTTGTTTTTTTTGGCTTTTTATTTACTTTTATAGTATGTAAATTCTTTTTCTTTTCTATACTACATTGAAATTTTCATCGTGATCCATAATAGAAAGGCGTTAAGATACCGATTAAACTCGATAGTCATGTTGTGATGGATAAATTCTGCGGAACAATAAAACTAACGACACTGCGCCCGGAAAATCCTAAAGCTCATGCTGTTGTTATTGTTCATCTTCTTCTTTTTATTATTCTGAGACTTAAAATCTTAATCTTAAAAACGAACTAATATAAGTAAATGTGGAAAAAAAGTGCAGAAATTATTATCACTGGGCTTCTTTATTGATTAAATTTTTGTTATTAATTTATTTATCAAAATGTTGATTTAAATTTAGCACTTTCCATCTTACTCCTCAAATTCTATAATGACATAGCAGAGGCTTTTTGACTTGGAGTCGTAAAGAAGGTAATTTATAACCTGATAGAAGCTAGGCTTAAGATCAAATTGTTACAAAGACTTAATTTCCAACAATTAAAAAATTCGGTTTTAGATTCCTATTATAGATCTCAAAATTATTAGTTTTCGGCTATAAATCCCTTAATTTTTTTGTTTTTAGTATCATTCCGGCTGGCAAAATTTATGTTTTTTTGTATTAAATTTTTGCATAAAAATGCGATTTGCTACAACATTTAGTGTTTTTTTCAGACAAATAATAATTTTTCCTGAGTAATGACTAAAACCTTACACTTAATGAGTCAGAAATAAGCTTATTCTTGAGTTACTCAGGATCAATAATTGGTCGAGAATTTGTTATTTGTTAGGTTCTGTCTAAACAATTTTCTAAAGTATGAAAATACGCGATTTTTAGCATACGAAATAGATCTCACAAAATATAGCATTTTAAATTAATCTATTTAAAATTGGTGATAATAACGCAAAAAACCGCAATTCTAAACTCTAAATGTGAATTTTGAAATAGTAATATTAAGCGCTTGCAATAGAGAAAAAAAAGTTATTTTTTCAGTACGTGAAGAATTTTGTTCAAAGTATTGTAGTTTTTGGAATATGATGAAAATTTCCGTAAAAAATGGGGGGTTTAATTTTTAGAAATGTGGCAAGACGTGTAATTGAAATCAATTGCATAAAATTAAAAGTTGTAGATAGTTTACATATATGAAAATGGAAATTTTTAGAAAGCCATAATAACTTCCGTATTTTGAAACATATAACAATTTGTTGTTAGCGCTTTTTATACTATAAACTTCGGGTTGTTTGTTGATATATTATTTTATAAAATCGAGACAGTTGACCCTATGACGCAGTTTGTTTTGGCGCTGTAACCAGTGTTACGAAAGAGATGTTTAACTAGCAATTTACGATTTTATTTTAAAAAATGAATTTTAGATAGTTTACATTTTTTACAATAATTCATATAGCTTTAAAACAAAAAAAATGTTAAAAACAGCATTTGTTTTCTGCTTTTCGTGACTTAGTCAAAGTTTTGTCGTTCGGATATTTTAAAAATATAATAATACTCCATAATTACAATAATTCAAACGAATCTTTCATGTATCATTCATGTAAAACGATCATTTTGCTCTGTATCGCAGATAGCGGTTCACTACTAAATGGTATGTAGTGAAAACTGTCCGGAAAAGGCTTAAAATATGCTATATAAATGTAATATATTTAAATAAACAAGGATAGCGAATTGATGAATTTCACGTAATACATAATTTACATACAGCATGTTTTAATTTGCATACTACAATTTGGTTTTTTAAACCAAGCGGTCTTTGCCGACATTTTTAGCAAATTAAAACACACATTATGAAAATTATATCTCACGTAAACTTTCATCGACTACGATACTTGCCTTGGCAAAACCCGGGTCTGAACAGGAGGTTCACGCGCAGTATGTGAATTATCGGCGTCGTGTGACACACGAGGACTACGCTGTCCGAGACCGCCAGGGCTGTCAGGTAGTAGGTGGCGGAGATTTTTTTAAGTCGCGTGCACTGGAACACGACTATGGAAAGGGCGTTACCGCACAAGCCCACGCACATTATGATCGGCAGGTAAGTCCGATTGAAGGCGACAATTTGCATAATCACCCGGGACGTTCCGCCCAAAACCAGATCTTCCAGTTGCGAATCGTTCATTTTTTTTCTTACATTCGGACCAGTAAGGAAAATCCTTCGGGTTCAATGATTATCACCGGCGTAATTGACACAAATTTCAACGTGTGGTCGAAATCTTTTTTAGAAAATCAGACTAAACAGAACAGCAATAAATGATTGTAATATTGAATTTAAAAACATTATGTTTTGCATGCAGAACTTGTATATAAAATGAAATAAATTACAAAAGTTAAACAAAACACGATAAAGTCAATTGTAAAGCATTTTCCTTCATACATAAGCATTTTTAAAAAAATAAAGGGATCAAACACCGAGACTTCTGGTAATTGTAGAGCTTCACTTAAGTTTCACCCAGGTGTAATATTACAACCGTAAGTACAAAATATTGAAACAATTTCTTCTTATTTTTTTGTTTAAAAATTAACTTACATATTAACGCATCGTAGTTAAACCGCTCATCATGATTGTACATCCCAAATTTAGCACGATATGTACTTTTCCGGTGCTGTTCGGTTTTATAGTAAGTACTTTTATGGCTGGATCTACTTACATGTGAAATAAAAAGATAAGCGGCAAACTGCGATGTGTTCATAATATATATATCTTTGAAAAATGCTCTAAAAATGGAGCAGAAAAATGGTTCGATTTCTTCCCAGGAGTATGTTTAGACTGAAAAGATGTGGACATTATGTGGTCCATAGAAAATTTGCATTTGGTTTAGTTAGCTGCCCACTAAGTAAAAATTTCCACCATACGGTAATGATTTGTTTATACGTTGAACTAATTACCCAGCACTGTTGTATTTTTTCTTTAGTCTTATGAAATATCAGTTGAAAAAATCATACTCACAGCAATCTTTGACAAGCGCCAAATCGCCATTTCTTCAGATAGAAGGTTATATTTGTATGTGTTTAAAATAACTATAAACTTGAAATGTGGCGATTTTGCACTTGTCAAAGATTTCTGAGAGTATAATTTTTTTAACTGATATTTCATAAGACTAGAAAAAGGCAACAGCGCTGTGTAATTAGATAAATATATATTACAGCGCCGTATAAACAAATCATTACCATATGGTTGAAATTTTTACTCAGCAGGCAGCTTCCTAAACCAACTGCAAATTTTTTATGGACCACATGTCCATCTAAGACTAGTCCACATCTTTTCTGTCTAAACATACGCCCGGGAAGTAATCGCCCCTTTTTTCTGCTCTACTCTTAGAGCATTCTTCAAGGCTATTCCACTACTTTCTTAAATCAAATTCAAAAAAATAACCTAGTAAACTATAGTTTAGTTGCGGAATGACATAATTTGTTTATAATAATTCCGTTGCCGAGATATACTATTTTAACAGTTTTAATATTATCAACAGAACACTTACTGATCGTTCACTGATGATTATGTTTCACTAGGTTAAATTGATTAAATATATCAGTCAGATTGTGCTAAATAAATTTTGGTTTTTTGATCAAAAATCACAATAGTCAGAAATCACCACTAAAATAGTACTTTTCTGAACAATAATTTCGAATTAGAAAAATTAAAAATGAAATTTGTGCTTTGAAACTTATTTTTAAGGCACATAGATTTTCTTAATGTTCTGGCTGTAAAACTATTTAAAATTAAAATTTATAAATTAATGTTATAAAATCTATTCCAAACTTTTAATAAGAATCATTTTTTTAGTTGCATTATTTAAAAAGTGGATACGAAACGGTGAAGTAGCCCTGTACCTACAAAGTGACAATATTTGAAACCGTAAAATGTACCAGTCGCTCGCTGTTTCTCAATTTCTTTCCTAATGATTGGCGCTGGTTATTGTTGTACCCTCTTCCTGCATTAAAACACCCTTATTTAGAACTAGTCTATAAAATAAATATTAGGGAAATTTTTGACTCGTATTAGTGAAATTTTAAACACGTATTAGTTAAATTTTAAACACGTATTAGTGTAATTTTGAACACTTTTATTTCTTGTATATTTGTTCAGAAAAATTTACATAAAATGTACGCAGAAAATGTGAATATGACGGTAATAAAGTAAATGTTCAGAAAAGAGGAATATATTAGCACCGAGCACGTACTGTGAATAATATGTTATTGGCATTTGCGTTAGAAATAAACTAAACTTATTATTTGGTGTGACTACTTTTTTAACTTATAATTAAATAAAACAGGAAATTTGTTTAGATTTTGTCGACGTTGCAAAATAATTATAAATTATTACATGAGTGTTACATTTTTTACATAAGATAAAGCAATAAATAAGGGTGGTTCATTAATACTTCGTCCAAAGTGTCCAAAGAAGAACTTCGTCCAAAATGTCCAAACTAAAAAGACCAAAAGGTTAAAGTCCAAAAGACTAAGTTTAAAGGGAAATTTTAAACCCAACGGTCTCATTTGGACAATTTAAGAATGTCCTTTGAACTTTTTTTAATAGTTTTGGGGAATTGTGTTTTGGACTAAATAGTATGAACACTCTTAAATACTGTCTAAAGAACAATCCATATTATCCAAAACAGTCCAAAACGCAAATTAATTATTTAAATTTCGCTTTGGCTGTTCAAAAACATCTTTGTATTGTGCAAAAACAACTTTGGCTTATCCGAATTTGTCTTTTAGAATTTGTAAAGAAGTCTAAAAATCCCTTTTAACTTTGTCCTTAGGATTCTTTTCCTTTGAACTTTTTTCTTTAAACTGTATTTTGGACTGTTTTTTGGACTGTAGTTTGAAATGTAATTTGGACTTTGTTCTTTCAACGAAGTATGAACGAGGTCTAACAAGTTAGAATTGTATAGACCTTCAACCGACGGATATTATTTGTGATTTTAGCCCATAGGGTAGTGCATTTAATTTCGGCACTTTTCCCAATTGGGCATTTTTGATTTTAGACTATATCTTTGGTAATCCTGGAAGGAATACAACGTTTGATAGCTCAAATGAGAGCTAATTATATGTAGATGACTGTCATTGAAATTTTTTATTTATGGCTTATGTTATGATATTTTTGTGTGAAATTGTGTGATATACAAAAAATAAAATTGTTACTCGTTTTTAGAACATGGGCATTTCATGATTACGCAATAAATTGCTTTAAAAATTAAAATGTCCTGGTAAAATTTAGTCTATTTTCGGAATTTTTAGTCCCCGTGGTTCTACGTTGCGTCTGTGGTGAGCAATCGTTATAAAATAAAATAGTGTAATTTCGGCACTCATATGCTGTAGGTAAAAACGGATTGAATTAAGTAGTCGGGTGTTAAATTGTAGTTGTAAATAGTTAAGAGACAACGTTGAAATGTGTAGGGGTCATAGCACTGCACTTACACTCGATTAAGAGGGTTCTTTTAAAAAGTGCCGAAATTAAATGCACTGTTTTCCCAAATTTTGCTTATTTTGATACCATTTGGCATTTTAGCTGTAACTTTTTGCCAGTTACACGTTGAACAACAAGTAGAAGCTTAAATTAAAGAAAATTGTCTGGAGATAATGATAGGCTTTTAAATTTTTAAAAATGATGATTTTTTGACTGAGAAACAATCGATTGTTTGTAAAGTGCCGAAATTAAATGCATTCATTTAATTTCGGCAAATTTCCGTTTTTTTAAAAACTCATTTTATTAAGTAAAAAAACAACTTTCGTACAGTGAAACTTTTATGACGTAACGCAGTAATGTGAAAGCTTCAAAATTAGCTATCAAACATGAAAATCGGGCCATAAAGTGAAAAGTTACATTGGAAAAACGAAAAAGTGCCGAAATTAAATGCACTACCCTATGTTTTGCACCGTGCGAATCAATTTGGGAGGGGCTAAAAATTGAAATCTCTACATTCTTTAAAGATTATTTTTTTAAATTTTCACAAAATAAAATCGAAAAAATGTTTTAATTTATAATACTGCCGCTACCAGACATGTTTAAAAACAATCTTTTATTTTTAAAAAATATTCTAACGTCATTTCTTGACCTTCGAGACTTAAGCATTTGTATAATGCACCCACGTTAACTTGAAGCTATGGTTGAATTATATCTGGCTGACGCTGAAAATTAGAATGCAGACATGAAGGGACCAATTAAAATTGTGCGGTAATGACGTTTTTTTTAATTAACAAATAAGAACGCAGAATTTTTTTTTAATTCCACCTTTTCACAAAATATACAAAAATTAACCAACTTTAGCCCTTAAAAAATTTGCATTTATGTTACAAATTAAGTAATTTAATAAATAATTATTAAAATACAGTTTTTAATCTTTATTATTAATTCGCTTTAGTGAAAAATTTTGAATGTTTTTGTTGTTAAATAGTCGATTCAATACTGCGAATATCGCGGTCAGCTAGATTTTATTTGCCTATAGTTTTTTTTTCAAAATCAAATAATTTTTGATTAATTTTGTTACACTTGTAAAATAAGCAACTTATTATTACTTTTGCAATTCACGTATACATATTTGTGACTGTTATTAGTTTGTTTCATATTTATTGAGCGGTTTTTTTTTCAATTATAGTCTAGTTTTATTCAAGTTAATTTTTTTTTAATTTTACCGTTGTTTTACCAAAGAAACTTATAAAGATATTACTCTAATCGTCAATAGATATTAGATTATTTGTGTTCTGTTTTTTCGACGCAAAAATTAGTTCGTAAACTTAATCACTACGATATAAAGTCCCACTAACAGTAAGTTGAGTATATATTTTTAAGTTTTGTAAACAAAAAAATAAAATTATTTTGTCATCTAAATACATAGACAGTACAAAATACAAAAGCTGGTAAGGTTGCGGTAGACTTTTATCTACCTACCTTTTTTAACACAAAAACACCACAATAAAGACATATTTCATCCAGCAATAATCCACCAAAAATAATTTAGAACAACCGCCAAGCTATGTATATCGCCTGAATTCCAAATTCCGGTTTCACGAGCAATAAGCGCGTACTAAATAAACGCAATTAAGTTTACTAGGGCCAAAATATGATTAAAACTATAAAAAAATTACCCTAAATTTAAAAAAAGATTAAAAAACATTTTATCAAAATAACTCTTATAAACTATAAAAATCACGTAAGCTTCTATAAAACATTTTTGTCCTCTTCAAAAATAAATAGTATTAAAATTTCTCCAGAGTCGACCTAATTGTCTTAGTGCGGAACCAGCAACTCTCTTAAAATGTAGTTTTGTGACACAATATAATACATTTGTTATTACGTAATCAAACAAATCTTCACAAATTTTGTTAATTAATAAGATGAAAACCAAATTAAAAAAGTAATTCTAATTCAAGGGGGCAGCAGTAGTTTAATCCTAAACGGAAGCTTACCACCAGTTAAACCAACAATTAGACACACACTATATTTTTGCGGAGTCCGGAAATTTTTAGTCATTGTGATTATTCGAAAAAAGGATTATCGGTATTTGTAAATAACTTTTTGAAACAAACGATATCTTAAATAATCATTCAAATAAACAATTTGATAATTTTTTCCAAACATTTTATGGCCATAACAACTAGGATTTCAAACATAAATTTCAAAATCAAGAAAAAGACCCAAGCAAATGTAACAGTTTTTTGGTATTAGTGCTAAAAATATCAATTTTATTAAGTCGTTTGATGGCCATTAAAGGGGATAATATAATCACGGGTTTAATTAAAAACTATATTTTGACTTTTTACTAACCAAGTAAAGAACATTAGACTTAGTGTTTGCAATACTAAATAGCCACTTACTGGTTTGATTATAAATTTGTTAAATTTTTTTTGACTATTAACAACATAAATAGAACTCTCTCGCATTGAATTAA
>JASAMX010009076.1:0-16186 GCA_030248175.1 Microlaimidae sp. YZB2_3 | reverse complement strand
TACCTTTACTTCGTTCAGTTACGTATACTCCTTGGCTACTTGTTTTAACCAAAACAATAAGACAAAAATGACTTTTGGCCGCGTCACAGTGGCGAGTTTGGCCGATGATTTAATTCAATTAAAACACTTATTATTTTTATTCAATCAACCTTTAACTACAATTAGAAACACTACTCGGCATTTTTTGATGGTATTTTGATAAAAATAACAAAACCAAAATTTGATAAAAAAATACCCGAAGTGCATTGTATATTCGTATTTAATCTGGTTATTGTTCATATTAATTCCAATAACTAGACGAAATTATTCATGATTATCAACAAAAAAAAAATTTAAAACAAGGAACATTAAATTAGCCTATTTTAGTTCAACATTGCAATTTAGATAATTTTTTCTGTTGACCTCCATGATTTAGCTTCAAAGTTTTTTTAAATTTTTAAAAACACTTATGTTGTTTGGTACTTTTGGTATTTAAAACTCTGTTTAATTATGAAGATTGAATATCATATGTTCATCGTTCTTATCAAATTAATTATTTATGAAAATTAGTTACCAACTTTTTATAATTAAAGTTGTTTGATTTTTGTACATTTTATAAAAATTAAGTAATAAAAAAGTTTAGCTAAAGAATTTATTTTGTGTAATAACTGTCACAAAGGCACAATTTTATATTAGCCTTTACATGCTAGATGCTACTATACAGTTTTATGAAGTTAAAGTAGGTTTTTAATAATTTAAATTGTAGTTTTTTATATTGGAGCACTAATTATAATCTATATATGAAAATAAAAACTTTAATTATTTTATACAATTGAAGTAACAACAACAACACAAAAACTCAGCGTCCAATGTTCGGTTAACGGAAGTTCAACGGCAAATTAAAAGTATGGTGCGGAGTGAAACTTTTTGTCTTCGATTTTGATGATTTTTGTAAAAACGTTACCCCTGCCTTCAATAACCTACGAAAATGCTTTCATCAAAGTATATCTAGTACTTCAGAAGATATAACCCCCAAAAATGACATTTTTACTATAATTTTGTACTTAAACAATTGCTCAATAGGTATATTTTTAAGTTAAAAAATATGCAACTTAAAAAAAGCAGCTACTTTCTACTTCAATTTGATATCTTAATTGCTAAGATTGATGCATTTTGATATTTGCATCTTGATTGTATTAGTCGAAGTATTGCGTTTTACGCAAAAAAAAATCCTCGACTTTCTTGCTAAGATACGAAGCGACGGCAATGGTTTGTCGGGCAAACTTAGCGCATCTGAGCAAGCACTACGAGACAACTACACTAAGCACAACTACTGCGAAAAATTTTAGAATATATATGTACCAATCACAAAAATGACAAGCCAATTTTTTTTGTAAAATAGTCCTTTTGGTTAATTACTATATAAAATTTAACGTATATGCGAAATTTAAAACCATATAACTCCTATTTTTATTTAAATTTAACATTTGTTGCCGTTTTTTAGTTTCTTTACATTCTTTGCACATCGCTGATTAAAAAAACTTGCACTGTGCTTTCTATTTTAGAAATATCTCGATTTTTAAACGTCCGGAGGCATGACACAGGACGATTATACAAGTGTTTTAATGTTTTTAGTTTAATCTCTAATTCCATATCCTCTAAACAGTTCCAACTGTATTCTGAATATTGTTTTATGATTTTTTAACTTTCTTTGCGCATAACTATGCGTGCTATTCATAAAATTTTCCATTTTGGACTGAGTCCGTTTTTTACGCAGACCAGTCTGCGTAAAACACGGTCGCAATCCGTTTTGATCATCGGAAAGTGAACTGCATCCGTTTTTGTCATCGGAAAGATCCTATTTGAACATTAAAGAAGTGAACTGGTTCCGTTTTTATCATCGAAAAGGTACATTTTTTTCATCAGAAAAGTGGACTGGGTCCGTTTTTTTTGGACCCAGTCCACTTTCCGACGATTAGAACGGACCCAGTCCGAAGGGGACCGGGTCAAATTGTTTTATGAATAGCATGTTATTTATAAAAACTGAACGCTATGCATTACAATGAATACAAATTTTCACAAATAGCAGGTAGCTGAAAACTTATTTCTGATAAATACGTGAGTTTTTAAAGTTATTGTTATTTTTTTGTTAATTTGCTGTGTTTTTTTTTAAATTTGAAAAGCAGCAAATTGAAAAGCTCTAATATGCTAATATTTATTATTGTAATTGCTAATATGCTAATATTTATTATTGTAATTGTAATATAAAAATAAACCATATAAAAACTTTTTCTGCGAAGAAAAATAACTTAAATTTGAATTAATTTAATTGTCATTTTTATTTTAAAATAGTGGTAGTTTATGGAATGAAGATCTATATAGTGCTTAATTTTTTTTAAAATTGGATTACGAAGAATTAATATATTTTATAATCCTTAAAAGAAGTTGAACAAACTATTTCATAACCATAATTAAAATTCAGTTTATGCCGTTTGATTTATTATTTATATTATAAACTAATTAAGTTATAAAGAATAAAATTAATTGCGTCAGTTCGCTATGGAGATTCTCTGAGCATGAGAATTTGATGTGCCAAATATTTCCTGTTGTTGAATTATTAATTTATAAAAAAATTATAATAAAAAATTTAATAAAATTATTATAACAAAACAAATATTAAAATATATATATAAGTAATATACATAAAATTATATTAATTTAAAACAGTGGCGTTTGTAAAGTTTATAAAAAAATTGAATATTTTTAGTTTTTTCAAAACATTTTTGACTAATTAAAACCAATTGTAATGTCAAACTCTTAAAAAAAATTTGTTAAAAAAATTATCTTTTTAATCGCGTAGTATAACAAAAAAGTTAAATTTTAAAGACCTAACATGCAGGGTACTATTTTTGATTTACGGTTATATGTTTTGCTCTAGAGGAATCAAAGTGGAAAGAGCAAAAATTTGAATATTTTCACGTTTAAGAAAGATTAATTTTTACCAAGCGCTCATTAGCTTAAAATGTTTCTATAGCTTAATAATTCTGTGGAAATCTATAACACTAAACAACTTTCGTTTAAATTGAAGTTTTATTTTTGATCATCCTGAAAGAGAATGGAATTTATGAATCGCACAAAAGTACTTTAATTTTTAACAATTTTCATATGTTAAAAAAAGCTTGAAGTGTATGCGCAGTTCCGGTATGCTTACAATGCATTCTATTTTATTATAAAACAAAAAAAAGTTTTTTTTTCAAATTTTTTTAGTTTACAATGATTTTTTTGTTTTTTGAGTTGAAAAAAACGAACCGAGTAGCGTTCTAATTGTAGTAAAAGGTCTATTTTAATAAAAATAATAAGTGTTTTAATTAAATTAAATCATCGGCCAGTCTGGCCACCGGCCAATGCGGCCAAAAGTCATTTTTGTCTTATTGTTTTGGTTAAAAACAAATAACGCGGGAGAACCACAGAATAGTTTAGCTGGCCAGACATAATAAGAAAAAACGTTGCTAAATTTCGTAATTCCGGAGAGCGTGCCTCACCGGTACTGTGATAGGATGGCCAAAAAACCTAAGTATTCTTACTTAGGTTTTTTGGATCAGCTATAACTTGAGATTAAATAGAGTAATAGAAATGAAATTTTGTATATGCATGTAATCGTTGATGCCCTATCGATTGTTTATATAAATTTTGATGCAAAGCAATGCCGCGTGAAAGAAACAGCAATAACTTTTGACTAAATATACTTATCAACATAAAATTTGGTATACATATGTAAACAATGATGGGCTATCATTGTTTATAAAATGTAAATAATGATTGGTGAAATCGTGAAGCGCCGCCACATATTTAATGCGCCGCGCGAAAAAAATAAGCTGTAACTTTAGAATAAATTGACTAATGAACATAAAATTTGATAGACATATGTAATTAATGATGGACTATCAATTGATCATATTAATTTTGATGCGGCGCTAATTCCCGTGGCGTGAAGCACCACCGTGTGAAATAAACATGCATAACTTTTTAATTAATAGACTTATCAATATGAAATTTGGTAGACAAATATGATTTATGATGAACTATTAATTGATGATATTAATTTTGTTGTGGGGTGAACCGCCGCCACGTATTCAATGCGCCGCAGCGTGATAAAGTCAGCTATAAGTTTAACGCTTGACGAAACTAATATTACTAATCAATAGACCATCATAAAATACATATGTCTACCAAATTCCATATGGATTAGTCTACTTAATCCAAAGTTATAGCTGATTTTTCCACGCGGCGGCTCATAAAGTATTTGGAGGCGCTTCACGCCACAGCAAAAATAATGTCAGCAATCAATATTCCATCATCGGTTACATATGTACACCAAATTTCATGTTGATAAATCCATTAAGTCAAAAGTTATTCATGTTTATTTTACGCCGCGGCCAAATGCGCCGCATTACAATTAACTAGATCAATCGATAGCCCATCATTGATTACATATGTTTAAAATCTCATTTAAAACGGTCGGTTAAGTTTGTTCCAGATTTTTCCAATGCTGATTACGAAATGTTGTTTTTTTTGTCAGCAATCAACTGGGTTAATCTTTTTCAAACTGTTCAAGGATTGAGGAATTGTTGTGGCAGTGTTTTAAAAATATAATTGACGAGGGAAAAAATCATGTACCTTTCAAATAAGTAAAAGTTAAGCTTACAAATTTATAAAATATACATCTAAATTTAAAAAGCTACAAAACAAAAAAAAAAGTTTGGCGGGAATATAAGATAGGCCTTAAACAGACTTAATTTAATTGGTCCGCTCATGTCTCGAGGTTCAGTACAAACTTTTTAGCTCCACCTAGATGTAATTCGACCCGTAACCAGTCACCCGTGAGTTGATTGTTAACTTTGTTTTTTAAAAAAAATTCATAAAAAAATAATTTGTTCCAAGATGTGAGCAATTTCGTCCAAAATAATTGGCACTGGGGTTAACAGTTCAACATTAATGTTTTTGCTAAAAAATTTTTATTGGATTTATTGTTAAATATACTACTATTTAAATCATTAAGAAAAATAGATTGTATGTTTCATTTGTTGTAGATAAATATTTGCGTAACATCAATTTATGGGGAAGAATTTCCCCCGTGGAAGATTTATTCTCGAGGGAAAAATTTTCGCGACAAAATTTTTCCGTTTTTTTCGTTTTACTCATATAACTGCAAACGCTGGCAAAATAGTACACAAGCGTAAACATTCCTGGAAACAAAATTTTTTTTTTTTGGTTTTGTGTAAAATTGTTTGTAATAAGTAAATAATATTATTATAATAAAGATTTAAACAAAGTTTTCGATTTTCTTTGTAAATTATTATTTTTTAAATGCTTATTAGTGATGTTCCTACCTTCCAATATAAAGCTTCGGAACTCCGGCCATATAAAGCGAAGAAATCTTCAGAGCTCCGATGCTCCGCCCCTTAAATAAGCAACTTGAGGCTTTAGCTTGAAATGCATTTTAAATTACTCTATTTCTGTTTGTAAGAAAATTTTAACTGATTAAAATAAGTTTCAAAAAAAATTTAATTTAGAAAAAAATTTTGACTGAATAATATATTGCACCATTCTTTAATCAATCATGTAATTAGTACACAAAAAAGGTCTGGAGGTCCGGCGCTCCAGATCTCCGGAATAATTGCAATTTTTAACGCACAGTCAGCCAACGTATCATTTCGACTTATTCTGTCGTATATTTTTATTAATAAAATGACCTGAGTGCTAATTTTTCGAGTGAGAGAATCTGTTTTATTAAGTTTGCAAAAAAAAACAGTATTTAATTAGTATTTTATAAATGTTTTAGTATTCGAATACTCCAAAATATTTGATACTTTTTAAAAACTTGAATACAATACCAATAAAATACCGACCTTTTCAAAATAGTATCGATACTTTTAAAAAAATACCTACCCCTAAAAAACTAGTATTTATATACTAAATAAATATATTTTTAACCCCTACCCAATACATAAATTAAAGAAATACATTGTAGATTTGTGTAACCTTTTTAAAAACCATTGGTTTTGATAAAATCAACTGAATTTCAAAAAAAAAAATTTCAGAAAATACTTTAAAAAATATTTTATTTTAAACTAATTTATAAAAATATTTTTGTAAAATCAAGAAAAAGCACAATTTAAGCAAGAAACAAAAGAAAAATATCTTTAATTTGGCTTGCGAGCAGTACAAAGTTGTTGCATGCAGCAACTCGCCTTATCCGCTATCCGCTATCTGCTATCTGCTATCTGCTATCCGCTATCTGCAATTTGTCCCGGTGTGAACACACTATCCGCTATCTGCTATCTGCTATCTGCTATCTGCGGTTTTTTTACTCTTGTTTCAAAGGTTTACCGCTATCCGCTATCTGCAATTTGTCCCGGTGTGAACACACTATCCGCTATCTGCTATCTGCTATCTGCTATCTGCGGTTTTTTTACTCTTTTTCAAAGGTTTACCGCTATCCGCTATCCGAGGTAATTCCGGTGTGAACACACTATCCGCTATCTGCTATCTGCTATCCGCTATCTGCTATCCGCTATTTGTTTATAATTATAATAAATATCCATCATATTGTGAAAATATCAATTTATTTTCATTAATTTATCACTTTTTAATTTAAACCAAAAAATTGTGAAATTTTACAAGAAAAATAAAGCAAAATTTAAGCAATAAAAGTTGTTTTTAGTAAACTGCTAATTTAGCCGGTAGTTAAGGCAAGCACTAAAAGACACCTACTACACCTACTAGTAGTAGGTGTAATAGTACTACACCTACTACACCGACGAACCGACCGAGGGGTGAAAGCCTCTCTTGTTACTAAAAATTTCCCTAAGCAACCTAAGCAAAACCTTAAAATCAAGCTAAATTTAATGTTTTGTTTGGTTTTGAGGTTTTGCTTAGGTTGCTTAGGTCCGTCGGTGTAGTAGGTGTAGTAGGCGTCTTTTAGTGTTTGCCGTAGGTAACATACCATTACTGGACCGGCCCCTGTTTGATTCTGTTAACTGATTAAATAACCCCCATGCGCGTTTTTATGCAGTTTGGGGTTTTTATTCCATGCTTTTAGAAGTTCATACATTATGGACGCAGCGCCTAAGCGCCAGCTGGCGCCTAGCCGGCAATTTAAAGTTGGGCACATCAGGCGCACAAAAATATTCAGGCGCGTTTAGGAACGCTCAGGAACGATGACAATCACACCACTTTTACTTGGTGTAAATAAAATACCACACCGAACATGATTTTTGGGGCAAACACTAAAATTTGAATGCAATTTAGCTCTTTGCATTTAAATTTGTGGAAAACTAACTATTTTTGTTTGTATTATACTTGAAAAGCATTTAAAAACAAAAAAATTTTGAATTTTAAGTAGAATATAATTAATTATTCAAGAGAAACGTATAAACTTATGAAATGCTAATTTAATCAACGAAACAAAATCAATTGAACTCAAAACAAAATTAATCGCATGAAATACAAAAATAATTTTACGACAAAAATTAATCTTTTTTTAGCAAAAATTATTTATTTTGGAAAAAAAAAAGAAAGAAATAAAAAAAAGATTAATTATCGAGTTAAATAAGTAATTTAGCAAAAAAAATTAATTGTTTACGAATGAAAATACAAACGGACGGCAAACAGGAAATTGGTTAGGAACGATGACAATCACACCACTTCCACTTGTTGTAAACAAAATACCATACCAACAATATTTTTTTGTATAATCACTAAATTTTTGGCTACTGAGTCATCTGAAGAAGCTTTCCTAAGCGAAGAAGCTTTCCTAAACCTAAACCTAAACTTTCCTAGTTTTAAAGAAACAGTTCAATTTGAACAAATAATATTAATAAACGATAGTATTTTAGTCATTTGATAGGAATTAGTTTCTTCCCAACTTTTAACACGCAGCAGTTGTTATAATTCCGTGCTAGTTTTTAAGTTCTTAACGAAATCTTTACTGTCACGTCGTTTTTATTTTTTATTTAAAAAATTTTAGTAATAAAACGAAATTTAAAAAAACTTCAATAGTAGGGATTTTTTTAGTAGAAATTTTTTTTGGAAATTTACATTTGGTGTATCTAAGTTAAGGTAAATGTTTATCAGGTAATATTAACTCTGGTTCTGTTAAATTGGGAAATCTGTTTTAAAGTGCCTTTTTTCAACAAAGCATATCTCGGCGTGGAATGGTCCACCAAAAATTTTAAGTATAATAAACTGACCAGAAATAATACCCTTTCTACCATTATATAATTTGCTACAGTCCGTCACGTATGGCACGAGTTATACATAAAATCCAGCAGAGTATTCTAACTATATCGTTCCACCTTAAATAAAAATTGAATAAATTAAATAAAAATTTATCAGGATAAAGTTTTTTTTTTGATTTTTAGGTTTCATTTAGTTTTAAGAAAAATTAGGTTTCTGTTTTTTAGAACACTACCTAAAATAAAAGTGTATCATGATAAAGCTTCGCTTGATTTTTAGATTTTAACATTTTTCGTCAGAACAAAATATCGAGGGCGAAATGAGCCAGAAGCAAAGTTGTTGTAAAACAAGTGCACTAATAAGGTCTGCTAAATTTTCGCAAAGAAAACTTTCATAAACTATTGCCAGGAGCACAATAGGCCGAGAGGGGATAGGTGGGTTGGAAGTGAAATGGATCAAACGCGAAGTGACGGGAGCGAAGTTTAACTCCTCCCACTTTTATTTTCACGGAATAAAAACATATAGCCGCAAATCACCCATTGTACCTGTCGTTTGAGGGTTTAAATAATTTTACGTGAACCCGGTCATTCAGGGCAACCCAGACTTGGCCAATGCAGCTCCTGCCAATCCGGCCACAGTCCACTAAACGCGTGTAAACTATATGTGCCATGTTAGCACTTTGTATAAAACTATTGATAATGTTATAATTTTTCTATTTTTTCTCGAAAAATCTCGTGGAATTATTTGTTTAATCCATAAATTAATATTAATTATCTTTATGCGTACTTGTGTTGATTACAAGTTAATTAAACATTAACCTCAGATAAGAATTTGGTCAACCTATAACTAAAAGCTGACGCCTTTTTAGATTGTATAAATGAATTAGTATTATTTTATTAAAAAATCAATTTAACCTATTTAATAAAGAAACATTAGGAATTTCTCAATAAAAAATAGAGCAATTAAAACAGCTTTAAAAGTTTTAAACAGCGCACTATAATAGCATTTACTTCACATGCGTTTCGTGTACCGGCTTCTGAATAACAACCCCACCCAGACCAGGGACCGAAAAAGCCACCGGCTAACCAGCAAGGCTTTTAGTTTAAATTATCTTAACGTTTAATTTTGGGTCCTATTGAATTGAGTTTTTTTTGTTTATGTAATAAGAAAAGTTTAAAAAACATTATTACGATTATTACAATCTTTAAATTATTTGTGTTGCCACTATTTAATCTTTAAAAGACACATATTTGTATTTGCCATTGTTTGAAAACGATGCTAGCTTAAATTATCATAATGGCCCAATTTTACTTATTTATTTTTTTAAGTCATATACCTTCATACCTTCATTTTTAACTCAAATTGTTGTAATTCTCCTACAGTAACTATTTTTTAAATTTTTTTTTATAAAATATTAAAAATAAAAATAATAAGTTAAAATATCATAACCGCGCAATTTTATTTATTTTTGTTATGACTTTCATTTTGAAGTCAAATTGTCGTAATTCTCCTGTAGTAACTGTTTTTTTAAATTTTTTTATAAATTATGGAAAAAGAGTGACAAAAAAATGCGAGCGATTGTAAGAAAATTTTAAAATTTTAAAGCTATGAATAAAACTAATTTTTAAAAGCATTATATATAATGTTTCCTTGAACTTTTTTTAATAATTTTTTAACAATTTATAAAAATATTCAAAGTGCTGACGCGGATTTACTGTTTAGAAGCAAAATATTTTTATAATCAGTTGTTGTTAAATTATCTTGTAGTAAAGTTACTATTCATAATAAAACTTTTTTATTAGAAAATAAAACTTGTGGGAATTGTAGCATATGGCTTTATATAGAATTATAATGTACATGGAGTAAATTATCCCACCTTTTGCTTTGTTTAAGTGGTATATACTTCTTTCAAAGTGCCCAAAAGACAGAATCAAATTATTGATTTCGGGTACTTAATAATGCTTGTTTTTTAATTTAAGAAGATTTTCTGTTTTTTCCATTGAATTATAAGATCAAAATTATTAAAAAAATTTAAAAATAATGAATAATGGAAACTTTGGTTGTTTGCTTTAAACACTTTGAAAAAAGTATGAACCAGGCTTTATTTTTAAATTGCTTTTTCACATTTGGTGTCATTTCAACAATTAAAATGCTTTCACACTTTTTATTTTTTTGCATTATCAGCTTTTTTGTCGCAGTTACAAATTCATTATCCAGCAGTTCTTTGGAGACAAATCCATTTCAAAATTCGAGCGATTCGTGTAAACTGCAGTAAGTATAGTGATGCTATTATACTTTTGTGTTTACAGAAATTCGAGATTTATTTGCCAAGCTGGATCTTAGTGCAGTTATTGTTAAAACCAGTTCGCACGGCAGTGACAAGTGACAACGCGTTTCCGCGCGCCTTTTTTATCATTAACTGTTTCTTCATTTGTTACTCTGGTGTCAATTGGGATTTAGAGCTTTTTTTTGTTTAAATGAAAAAAAAATATAAGTTCCGAAAAATACAAAACTTTTATTTGACAATTTGTTACCTCTTTGTGTATGTTTCCGCATATACAAGTGATGCTTCTACTTTCTAATATCATGCTCCGGAGCTCCGGGAATTTAAAGCGGTAGAGACTCCGGAGCTCCATCTCTTAAATTAGCGATTAGGGGCTTATTTAAATTTGAAACACATTTTAAACTACTACATTTGTAAATAAAAATGGAGGAAAACATAAAGTTTACAAAAATAATTTGACAAAATAATTTACGTCATCACTCTATTTTAGTACAAAATTAGAGCGGACCTTCGGAGCTCTGGGGTTGCTCCGGAACTTCTAAAAACGGAGCTCCGCTCCGGGCTATGGGGTATATAGAGCCACAAGAAGAAAACTTAGAACCATCGAAAATTTTTGGGAACTTAGAGCCACGAGCATTGGGAACTTGGAGCCTTTAAGAAGAACCTAGATTTGGTTAGCCTTTTGGTTGAAAAACTTAGGTTTGGGCTTAGATTCGGGTTCCGCTTAGGGTTGGGTAAACGTTTGAACGATTTTTATTTTTGGCTCCTAGTTCCCAACTTACGGCTTCAAGTTTCAAACTTAAGGTTTTAAGTTTCTTATTTTTGCTTCAAGTTCCCAACTTACGGCTCCAAGTTACCCACTTAAGATTTTAAATTCCTTATTTTTGGCTCCAAGTTCCCCACTTATAAAATTTTAAGTTCTTTATCTTTGGCTCCAAGTTCCAGCTTCAAGTTTTCTCGGCTCTATCGACGTTAAATCTCTGGCACTTGGAGCTTCACGAAACGTTTCTATTTAATTGCTTTAACAGATCACATGGCCGACCCTAGGACACTAAAAATTTTAAACTACGCGTATGATAGCAGGTTATTAAAAACTCTTAGTAATGTTTTTGTTAAATTAACTAAATTAATCAAGCGTTTTTAATTTATAATGAAGAATTACATTTTACATTCCTAGGATTACAAAAATTACAAGACCGTCGAAATAATTTTGATCTTACAGAATTCTACATGATACTAAATGGTTACAGTAGCGTAAACATTGCTCATTTTTTTAACTTTAAATCAAAATTATACAAAGGGGCATTGTTATAAATTGAAAATTAACAAAAGTAGAATAAATGCAAGAAAATTTTTCTTCTCCAACAGAGTTGTTTCAAAACGGAACTCTTTATCCCAGAAACAAGTACTATCAAGATCCCTGGTTACTTTAAAAAAGTCTTGGTAATGGCTCATCTTAGAGCTTAAAATAATTTAAGCCTATAAGTAATTTTCTAAATAAAGTAATGGTTTTGTAATTACTAGCGAACGTGATCGTTTCGCTGTGATATTTGCTGAGCTGTTAAAATTTCTATACTAAATACATTTGATTTGATTTAAATTAGGCACGAAATTTTTAAGATATAAATTTATCTTAGTTAAACAAAAGAATCTATAAGATTTTTCAAACAAACTTAGAAAAATTTGAACATTACTAAAAATTTTATTAGAATAGGACGTACTTGTAGTTTACCCGCTTTTAGTGGACCGGTCTTTCTTTCCAGGTTTTTTCTGTTAGATTACGAAACAGTAAGCAAACAACGTCACTACCAACAAAACAAAATTGCCCAATGATTTAGGATTTAATTTACATAAAGAATTTTATATAATGAAACAATGAAAAAAATTTTTGCCGGTTTATTATGTAAAAATCAGTTTTAAAAATATAGTACATGACTCAAAAGATTAAATAGCGTACGTACATTATTCTTATGTACATTTATGTACGATTTCTCTCAGTTGTAACTCGCTTCTGTGATCTTACGCTGTCCATTTAAGGTAGAACACTACAGTTCCGAAAATTTCTTTGATTTTTCCAAAAACAGCCACTCGGGAGTTTTCGGGGGTCTGATTACGAATCTGAACTTCGTTTTTTGATTTGACCCCCGAGGGGGTGCTAGGGGGGTTGCGACCCCCCCCCCTGGGAGGATACTCTGACTCTACCCCGGTTGTACTTCAAAACCACCTCAAAGCACGTACTCGGGGTTGAATACACTATTGAATAATGTACACTTTTTTTAATTAAAAAAAACATTTTTTTGATGTTAAAAATAACTCCCAGGGGGATTCGAACCTATAGCTCCTGTATTCTGAGTCCTACGCTCTAACCACTCGGCTACTGCTCCGTCTCAGTTTTCTTGTTAAAAACTACTTTTAAACGAACGCTTCAAAATGTAGTTTCCTGACGTCAAATCGAATTCATCCTTGCAAAATTATGAAAATTTGTTTACAAACCGATTTTAACAAACTATATATCAAAATGGAGAACTCATTGAGTTAGAAACATTGGCGTTGTTTATCTAAAAATCATATGGAGATCTACTGAGAAATTAGGCTCCAAAGTTAATAAAATTTTCTCAAAAAACTCTTCAAAATGTTGGCTTTTCTCGGGTTATCATTATATGATTTTGCTAAAAACAACAGGAAAGTTTTACCTACTCTTCTTTTAATTACGTACAAAAAATATTTAAAATCGACTTGCACAAAAAAATTTTATATGTCATTTTGTGAAAAAACCTGCGATTCGTCGGAATCCCCTTTGTGGACCATTCCCACAGCTTATTTTTAATTTTCATGGTTCATCAAACTATAAAAAATGATGTTCAGGACATGAAAATTAATACAGTATGTAGTTTATAAAAATTGGTTACAGCTGTAATGAATAGCGACTGTACAAAGTTTGTGCGGTTCTTTCTGTAGTGTTCCACCTTAAAAAAGAATTGTTTTTTGTATTTTTTAGATGCGCAAAAGATATTATATGCACCGTTGGAAGCTGCGCTTATAATGTTAAAAGCGCCGTGAAGTGCTTCGTGTCTGACGGTCCTTGTTCTAGCGGTAGGTGTAATTAATGTTCGTCGTTACTACAACATAAACACTCACAATCAGTATAAAAATCAACGTGGGTCTAATTCATAACATATATAATTTATTATGTTAGATAAAAAAATATAATTTTGAATATTTTGTGACGAATCTGAGTCTGTTATGTCATGAAAAAGATGTGTTCCAATTGCTGTTATTTGGTGTTATTATTATGGTATGGTAATTAATATTTAACTGGTTTTCGGGTTCCATTATTGATAAATAGTATAGTTTTATAGGATTTAACCACAAGAAATTAAATGTAACCTGAACAGCTAACATGTAGAATGCTTCGAAACGTCGGAATAAAGAAGTTTTATTAGCTGTTCAGTTCAGCTGACATGTAATTTCTTGGAGTTATATCCCGTAAAACTATACTATTTATGGTACAGTATATATCACAATTACTCAATAATAAATAATTTTAAATAATTTTAAATCAGCAATTGGAACACATCTTCATGACATAACAGACTAAATTAGTAGCAATAGTTGCAAATATATTTTTATTAACATAATGAATTATATATGTTATGAATTGGACCCACATTTGATTTTTATTACTGATATGAGTGTTGTAGTAACAACAAACATTAATTAGCCTAAGTTCAACAAGGACCGAGACACGAAGCAGTTTGGCAGCGGTTAACATTATAAGGCAAAAAAATTCAACAGTACAGTGATATTCTTTTGCGCATCTAAAAAAATACAAAAAACAGATTAAGGTGGAACACTACAGAACTTTGTAGGGTCGTGTTGCAGCTGTAACCGTACAACTGTAATTTTCATGTCCTGGACGTCATTTTTTATATTTTGATGAACCATGAAATTAAAAATAACTGTGGAGGGGATTATCGCAGGTTTTTTCACAAAAATGACATATTTTTTTGTGCAAGGTGATTTAAATATTTTTGTACATAATTAAAAGAAAATAATAAAATTTTTATATATTTTTAGCAAAATAGTACAATTAACCCAAAAGCTGAAGAGTTTTTTGAGAAAATTTTATTAACTTTGGAGCCTAAATTTGCTCAGTAATATGATTTTTCAATAAACAACACAATGTTTCTAACTCAATGAGTTCTCCATTTTGATATATATTTTGTTTAAAATATAAAACAAATTTTCATAATTTTGCAATGCCTTTAATTTTCAGGAAAAAGATGTGTATTCAATTGCTGATTTAAAATTATTTTTTGAAATTCTTTTATTATTGAGTAATTGTGATATATACTGTACCATAAATAGTATAGCTTTACGGGATTTAACTTCGAGAAATTATATGTCAGCTGAACAGCTAATAAAACTTCTTTATTCCGACGTTTGGAGAGCATTCTACATGTTAGCTGTTCAGGTTACATTTAATTTCTTGTGGTTAAAACATATAAAGCTATACTATTTATTGATAATGGAACCCGAAAACCAGTTAAATATTAATTACCATACCATAATCATTAACACCAAATAACAGCAATTGGAACACATCTTTTTCATTACATAACAGACTCAGATTCGTCTCAAATTATTCAAAATTATATTTTTTTATCTAACATAATAAATTATATATGTTTTGAATTAGACCCACGTTGATTTTTATTCTGATTGTGAGTGTTTATGTTGTAGTAACGACGAACATTCATTAATTAACAATAATACAATAATCATAACAAATGTCTAAATTAAATTAAGATTAAAAAAGTTGTAGTCTGCTCAAAAATTATTAAGACCAGCGACAAAACTTGAACTTGAAAGCAATATGTCTCAGAAATCGCACAAAAACGACTTGTTAACAGTTTAAAATTTTAAATATTGATGCTTTGTAGGTTTGGTACTAAGTTACTCGCATGCTTGCTAATCCACCCTATTAATTTTTGTTTGCCTAAACACTTTAATTTTTTTGCTAAAAAAGGTTGTAATGAATGTTTTCAGATTAATCTTTAAATTTTGAATATTATATGCAGCAAAAATAAAGTAAATCTAGCTTTGAAATTACTATTAAAAAGCACATTTTACCTGTATTGGGTTAATTTAACGCTACGGGGTCTTTAGAGCCACAAGCAGGTAACTTGGAGCCACAAGCAATAGGATCGTGGAGCCTTAAAAAATAGTTTGGGGTTAGATTTAGGCTTCGCTTAAGCTTAAGAAAACGTTTTAGCAAGTTTTACTTTTTGCACCAAATTTCCAACTTGGGGCTTCATATTTCCCAATTATGAATCCAATTTCGCTACAAGTTCCAGCGACAAGTTCCGTCGGCTCCATCGACCTTAAATCAATTTAACATTATTCTTGACAAAATTACCATTCTAGTGATGACGTCTAATAATTGTGATTGTTTAATTGAAAAACCAAAAGTTATTTGGCATAAAGTGATATAGTAAAGTGCTTTAACATAGTGAAACATAATATCGTTTAGCAAATATGTTAAATGTAGATTTAAAATACGGAAACAAAAACAAGGAAGAGTTTTCGAAATTTCATTTTTTTAATTTTTGTACTCTCAAGCCTACAGTAACAAGCATTAATTCGGAACTAGTCTATAATAAGTGACTTTTGCCAATAAACCCA
>JASAMX010009075.1:0-11604 GCA_030248175.1 Microlaimidae sp. YZB2_3 | reverse complement strand
TGTATTGCTATTGGGTTAAAATGTATACACAAACCACAACCAACAAATTAAGCTCAAACTGTACATGTTTTTTAACTTTCCTATAATTATGGATTTAAGACTAGTACTTATTAAGTTTTTTGGTGATTTATAACTTAATAATACACAGTAGCCCAGTGCACATAAAGAAAACACAAGGATATCTAAACCTTTCCTTACCTTCTATTACCTTTCCTGGCCAAAAATAAGGATATCTAAACAAAAAAAACAACACAAAAATCAAGGGATTATGTAACCACATGATATATTAATTATACACTTTAGTGCCCCAACTAGGGTATGCCCTAAATTGGTAATGTTTCAATAGGGGCTTCTAAGATTCAACGATTTAGGATGTTAGATTTGTTAGTTAAGACCTGTGCACAGTTTGGAAATGCCCCATTTTATTGGAGGATTTGCCCCCTGTTTTATTGCCACCTGACCTCACAAAAAAATGAAAAAGTACCCAAAAATTATGGTGCCAATTTTTTACCTATTATGACGCCATCATCGCGAAATTTTTGCAGTTTTTAGCCTATTTCAATGCATTTTAAGCCATTTTAGACCTATTCTTACTTTATTGTTGCTTTTTTGTGCTTTTTTTCTATTTTTTCTTCTTTTTTTTTCTTTTTTTTTTCTTTCTCCTCTGCTTGTCCACCTGTTTTATTGCCCCTCTCTTTTAAAAAAGTTGCCCCCCCATTTTGGAATTCTTCCCCCCAAAAAAACCCTGGGGGGAGGGGAAGGAGGCAGTCCCCTTTCCCCTGGCGCCCTGTCGTCTCATGTGTAATTATTAAATATTTTTCTTTCTCCCCTTAGCTGCACAGGCAACTCATCTTTCACACGCCAGGGTGGCTCGCCTCACTTACAGACTGACTAAGTCGGTGGCAAAAAGGCGGTTGTATATTACGCACCGCAGGCCGTTCAAACAGCCGTTTTGTGGCCCTCATTTTGCTAGGGCGAGCAAAATGAGTAAACAATCAGCAAGTAGCCGGTTGACTGGAGTGGGAACAAAAGCGTGTTACAAAATGCCAAACACGTGGTTTTTGTTATTAAAGCGTCGCATATTTAAGTGGCGCGGTTTCGCTAAATATCAGTTGTTTTCTTTGACTTGCGTTCGACCAGTTCTCTCCAACCAACTGGGGAGAGTTTTCAGAAAGACGTCACGATTTTTGAAGGAGGGTTTCAAAAAGAAACCTTCTATTTTTATATTTGTTTGGTTCGCCCCCTGGGTTGTCTGAGGTTGTTTTGTGTCCCCCTTCGAAAAGCCGAGTTGGTCCCGGTTGCATTATAACCGGCCGACATTATTTTTAGTGTTTTCTTGTTCGGCTCACCCCTCCCCATTTTTGGAACTTTTGGCAAAATTAATGGAGGAATTAATAGCGATGCTTTGAGCCCCCCTACAGAGAAACCGCGCCAACTAGCGTATTATGCGAAGTTGGTAATTTTTTATAAGCTGATCCAATTGCGGTTTATTCCCCTCTAGTTGCCCGGCTAATACTTGCAGATTGGTGGAATAACGATCGTAGTTCAGCCCAGGTAAAATGGCCCACCGTGGCTTAGTCGGTCAGCCCAAACTGGAACTAGTCAGCACTAATTCCTTGAGATTATTTTAGACACTTAAGTTTAGTTAATTTAGGGTCTTCCTTGAGTTGGTGGTGGTATAGGCTTTCCCCCATTCCCCCCTTTACTTAAACTAAGGCCCCTTTTTAACTTTAAAGGGTTAGTCTTTGGGTTACCCACCCACACCGTATTTACCAGTCTGCCTTTGTGTAGGTCTTTTGGGTAGTTTACCCCTAAATTTTGTCAAATCTTCAAAACCGGTGTTTAAATGGCTTTAAGCCTCATTTTTGTAACTGCCCCCCTCATCGCCCGCAGCTTCAGATAACCTAAAAGCGCAAAGCGCCCCATTATTTAGTTAAGTTACTGCCCAGGCTAAGCACAAACAACATATTATTTTATAGTAAATTATTTTTATAAGTCACACAATAGGCTAAGTAAAGTCCCCCAGGTGCCAACCCCAAATTTAGGCTTACCCACTTTTTCTGTGTTTTGCGTTTCTGGCCTTGGTTATTCAAGCGTTTGGCCACTAATAAAATTAAATACTGTAAATACGCGTTTGGCAGTTTAGACAAGAGCTCAGTCGGCTAACCCCCAACTTAGCTCTCATCAACAATAAATACTAATTACTAATTCAATAAAGGATCCGACTAGGCTTACCTTTACTTGGCTGGCGCCAAAGACCGATCTTCGCAGCGACTACCAAAAACCCGTTAGGGCTTAAGTGACAGATTTATCTAACCTTTCTCTCCTACTCTTTCCTTGGCAGACAAATGTGCGCCAGTAGCTGATCCACTACAGGTTTTGGCGTTACATTTCTGGAGCCAATAACGGGGCTTCAAGATTAAAAGCCTGAAAACCGGTAGGGATCACCTGTCAAGGAAAGAAAACGAACAGAGAGTTTGAGTCTGTCGTTTTTAAATTATTGTTTGTAAATTTTTATTTAATTTTTTGTATACTTATTGTATTACTGTGGTGGTTATTCAGTGTCCAGAAGTTTCGTCTTTTACATCTTGTCTTTCAACATCTTGTCTTTTACAACTTGTCTTCGGAAAACTTGTCTTTTAAACATCTTGTCTTCAGAAAACTCGTCTTTTTGATGCGATTTTGTAAATGTATTTTTTAAAAAGTGAGTTTGCCCCCTGCCGATAAAATTTTCCTTGATTTTTAGGTTTCGTTTAGGCTTAAAAAAATAAGGTTTTTATTTTCTAATTCAAAAAGCACATCATTAAATAAAAATTTACATGTATAAAGTTTTGCTTGATTTTTAGGTTTTGCTTAGGCTTAGGTTTTTAGGTTTTAGAAATAATTTAGTAAAAGTTTATTTGCAGTAAAATTTTGCTAAATTTTCGGCTTTTGCTAAAGCTTAGCAAAAAAAGGATTTTAATTTTATGCTTTAGTCGCAAAATAGAAGAAACTTGTCTTCTGAAAAGTACGTTTACAAAATCGCATCCAAAAGATGAATTTTCCAAAGACAAGATGTTTAAAAGATGAGTTTTCCGAAGACGAGTTGTAAAAGACAAGATGTTGAAAGATGAGATGTAAAAGATGAAATTTCCGGGAACCGGTTATTCTGACAGGTAGTGTACCTAGGAAGTAGGTCCCAGCTTGAGTTATTAGGTTTACCCCCCCCCCCCCCAGAAGTTTGTACACTACCCTCCGTGGATTTAGACAAAGTTATAATTGTTCTTTGAACAATTGTAGCTATGGCTGAATTCTTCAGGGATAAAAGTCAGAAAATAGATGTTGAGGACCCAGCTATGCAGGTGAAAGGACAACCTCGGCGAGATTCAAGGGTTGGACCGCTGATTAGAGAAGCTGACCTGGTTTCTCAAGCAAGTAGAAAACGTAGGGTGCCCGCAACTAAGCGATACAAGTGGGTTTCGGTCACTTCTGATTCGTCAGAAAGGACAGGGGACGAGGATCCGGAGGCAACTCTGGGTTCTCGAACCTTGAGAAATCGCTTGTATTGACGCCGACGAACGGCTGAATTAAAACGTCAGGAAAGATTGCGTAAGACAGATTTTGAATCTGAAGGTGAATCGTCCGAATCAACGCAGGATTTTGACCCCCCAAGGATTCCTCCCCCCACATTCATCACCCCCACATTAAGCACCAAGAACATTTTAAGCAAACTCAGTGGGCGGAGGGGAGCTTCCCACAAGGTCAAATCGGTAATTTTATGCAAAAAGGTGAAGGTGAACTGGGGACGTCTACTTTACTCCCTGGTTTACCTGAACCACCGGCACCTACAGTTCATGTGCCAAAATTTTCACAAACACCGGTCTCGTTAACCCCATGAGACCTAGACCTATTGGAAGCGGAACCAACCCAGCTGAGTTGACTCTTAACACACCCAGTTTCAAAAGCACAAACCCAGAAAATTAATGCGGCCATGGCCAAAAATTTGAACATTTCAGAGCTCCAGACTTCAACAACTTTAGAGTCAATGCAGAAAAAGCTGGATTCCCTGACGGACTATGTAAAGATGCTGATGATGGAAAAGACAGTCACTGCCAAGTTACCTTTGAAAACAACTGTAGTAAAGGAGGGTTCCCCCCGGGACAGGTCCAAAGGGAAAGGCTCCCCCCATCCCCCAAGGGGGCGTAAAAAAACTGTAAAAAACTCTAGCTCTAGCAAAAGTTCATCTGGGTCAGAGTCGTCCGACTCTTCCGATTCAACCATGAGGCCATTAAGGCGACGACAACGGCATTATCGTAGTAACTCGTCAACAAGCAGAGGCTTCAGGGTTCATCGGGAGGTTTGGCCGCCTCGTATCAAAACAGCTTTAAAAACGCCTTTTCAAGTGGGTATATTTAAGGGAGAGGACAGATCCTTTTTAGGTTTAGCTTAAGCTTAGTAAATGCAAAAAAGCGTTTAAAACTGTATAGCTGACTAAAAAAAGGCGTTTTTGCTTAGTTTAACCGTGTTTAAAAAAAGATTTTTCAGCGCGCTGAAAATTAGAAACTGCCTTGTGGAGTATTCTCATTTTAATTAACAATTATTAAGCTTGTTGTAAATGTAACAAGTTGTAGTAATTATATAATTACAGACCAAATCCACCTGATTAGGCTAATTATTTGCATTATAGTGTTAAATATTTAATAAATAGTAATGAAATAAAAAATTTGAACAAAAATTGATTCTATTAAAAACTTATTATCTTTTATAACATAATATTGCTATATGACTTGATTTTTTTAGTATATTTAGTAATAACTAATCATTTAATTATTTTGACAAAATATTATTCTTCCAGCTTTATTATAAAAATATTTATTGATATATAAAAATTTGAAGGTGGGTCCAATTCAATGACTATTGTATAATCTTTCGTTAATAATTGTCTATAGTAACATAATACTACAACCAATTTCCATTTTTTTGCTTCTTAAATTAGCGCTATATCTTTAAATAAAATGGTAAAAATATTCTGTCCCACGTGTTAATATTTTATGAAAAAAAAACGTGAAAAAATGTTAAATTTTAGTACTAGGCGCAACTTTATTATGCTACAAAATTTTTAAAAACACCTTTTGAAAGTATAAAAATACGTTGATACAATCAAAATCATATATTTCTATAAAAAATTATTTACAAAAAGTTGTTAGCACGAAAATTGCGGATTTGAGCACATGTAGAATCTGCCAGTGATATTTCTGTTTCACACCCATCTCAAACCGCCGACTGTCCAGGAGTATAGGGGTCCATGGGTGTCCACGGGGCCATGTGAAACCTAAGGGGGGGGGTCCGGTCTTTGGTTTGTTTGGTCGTCGTTTGTTTTGTTGTGGTTGTCTGGTTGTGTGGTCCTTTGGGCGTTTTGGCCACGTGGACGGTTAATAAATAAATAAATTTAAAAAAATTAATAAACGGTAATTAAAAAATTTTTTTTAAAAATAAATTGAAAACCAATACTGCAAAACAAGTTTGTAATTAATGTTTTGCTTATAAAACCAGTCATAACTCACGAACTTATTAAGCAATTGTAAAAATCAAATTATTAGTTTACTCGTCAAATATTTTAAAATCTAATGGTGTATTTAGTTTTAACGAAATTTTTGATTTGATTAATAAGTTAAAACTTTCTAATAATTCACACAATAGTTCATCAAAAATTATTTTGATATTATTGTTTTCTAACGAATATAACAAATAAAATAATAGTAAAGTAAAAAAAAATTGTAAAGTAAAGTAAAAAAAAAGTAAAGTAAAAAAAAATTGTAAGGTTTAATTTATGATTTCTAGAGTTAAGATTAATTTTATATAGTGCTAAAGTTAAAGTCAACAAAAAAACCAGGATTCTTTTATTTCAGTTTCTACATTTAAAGTTTTTTTTTGGTTAATTGGCAGTTAAGTTTCAACTATGGATTTTTTAGACAATTTGAAGAGTAATTTTTTTGTAAGAAGTGTCAAATTTTGATTTTGAGTGCTGAGTTTTGTTTATATATTTTAAAATTAACTCTAAGCAACTTCAGCACTAAACCAGAAATTTCATCAGCTAAAACAAAAAAATCTTGCTCTGAGATTATATAAAATAGCAAAAGTCAAAATTTAAGAGTTAAACTTATTAGTATATTAGTAATATAATTTTAACAATAAAAAATGCGGTTATTATTTGGTCGACTTTAACATTAGCGCTATTTACAAATAGTCATAACTCTTTAAATACTCAATTAATTTTTAAGGCTCAAGTATCATTTTATTAGTAATATTCTTTAAAAAACAATAATATCAAAATAACACCTCAGAATTTTTTTAGCTTTAAAATGTCATATAGTATTAGTGATCACGTCATATATGTTTTGCTCCGTGGGATAGGTTGTCGGAGGAGCAGCGGCAAAACAAGGTTTGAAAATGAAGGTGGGAATATGACTAACAGAATGCCGCGGGGGCGGCAGTTACTAATTATGAGCGCGCGAAACTCTCACTCCGCACGCGCGAATTTTTCGCGCGCGAATTTTTCATAAATCGCACCACACCACATGCATTCCTAAGCCTAAGCAAAGCCTTAAAAACAACCTAAACTTTAACAAATAGCAGCGCGAAAAAAAATTTTAGTTTGTGTTTCAGGCTTTGCTTAGGCTTAGGAATGCGTGTGGTGTGGTGCGATTTCCCGCGCTCATAATTAGTAACTGCCGCGCGGACGGGTTATTAGAGGCAAGCACTAAAAGACACCTACCACACCTACTACACCTACTACAACGACCGATCAACCGAGGAGTGAAACTCCTCTTGTTTCTAAAAATTCCCCTAAGCAACCTAAGCAAAACCTTAAAATCAAGCTAAATTTAATGTTCTGTTTGATTTTGAGGTTTTGCTTAGGTTGCTTAGGTCGGTCGGTGTGGTAGGTGTAGTAGGTGTGGTAGGTGTCTTTTAGTGCTTGCCTTATTAGAAAGGCGCGGGCGCGTTATTAGACATAAATACCGGTGTCGCGGGATATCTTTTCCCCCCTTCTTTTTCCCCCCGGAAGATCTAAAAAACCATCCCGCTAAAACACCGGTTAATTCTTTCCCCCCTCGGTAAATTCTTTCTCCCCGGAAAGAGTATCCCGGTTAAAAACCGGGATATTCTTTCCCCCCTTTTTTTATACTGTTGTTCGTTTGTTATGAATTTTAGCTTGGTTTTAAGGTTTTGCTTAGGCTGCTTAGGGAAACTAAGGTTTAAAATGGTTAAGGTAGTTCAAGGGTTTTATTTCAATAATTTTATGAAAGTATCATGATAACAAAATAATCATTTTAATTTAATGACGTGTTTTTGAAGAATGCGCAGAATTAATATTTTAAACTTTATGCAAATTTTTGAAAGGGGGAAGAATATACCGGTGAAAACTTTCCCACTGATTATAACGCTAAAATAGAAAATTACAAACAAAATTAAAATCGTGAGTAATCATGTTTTAATGGAATTTATTACACAAAAATTGGTATTTTAAAACGAAATAATAGATTTAAAAATCGAATTCAAATAAAAATTAAATTATTTTGTGTTTAAATGGGTTATTATATTTGCATTTAAGTGTTTTATATGACCTAAATTAAATTGTTGACCTATAAACGTGTAAAACTTTTATAACATGCAAAAAACATGCAAAAACATGCAAAAACATGCCAGAAACAAGCTGTAAAATAACACAATTAAAATCAAAATAAACTAAAAAAAATTTGTGTTATGTGTAAATAGGCTGATATATTTGCATTTCTGTGTTTTATTTAATGCAAGTGCAAGTGCAAGTGTTAACCCCCAAACGTAAGGAAATTTCAAAAACATGCTGAAAACCTGCAAAAACATGCCAGAAAAACATGCCAACTTCCTCGCGGCTAAATCTTAACTAAATCATAATTTTTAAAATAAAAATAGTAAATATACTTGAAAACTTCAGAAAAAAAGGGATAAATATTACTTATGTGAAAAAAATTGTCCTGTAAAACGTGCAAATCAAAAAATTCCTCGGTGGGTTTTAGGTCTCGGTGGGTGCTGCAAAAAGGGACCACTAGAAAGTGGACAAGCTCCAGCACCCACCGAGAAATATAGTTTAAAATCTAAATTAAACCCTAATTTTTATATAAAAACAGTAAAAAATAATTCAAAACTTCAGAAACAAGGGATAAATATTACTTATTTTAATAAAAATGTCCTGTAAAACGTGTAAATCAAATAATTCTCTATGGGTACTAGGTCTCGGTGGGTGCTGTCAGTGGGTGCCAACATCGGTTCCTGGAAATTTCGTTTTCTACATATCGTCTTTCAACATCTCGTCTTCTACAACTCGTCTTCGGAAAACTCGTTTTTTTAACATCTCGTCTTCGGAAAACTCGTCTTTTGGATGTGATTTTGTAAACTCACTTTTCAAAAGACAAGTTTCTCTTATTTTTTGGCTAAAAGAATGCATTGAAAACCTTTTTTACCTAAGCCTAAGCAAAAGCCAAAAATCAAGTAAAATTTTTATAATGATAAATTTTTATTAAATGATTTATTCAAAAAACTGAGAACCTAAGCCTAAGCAAAACCTAAAAATCAAGCAAAACTTTATTATTGTAAATTTGTATTTAATGATGCTTTTTGAACTGAATAGTAAAAACCTTATTTTTTTCCTAAGCCTAAGCAAAACCCAAAAATCAAAGAAAATTTTGTCATTGGGGTCGAAACTCGCATTATTGAAAGTACGTTTACAAAAACGCATCCAAAAGAGGAGTTTTCCGAAGACGTGATGTTTAAAGGACGAGTTTTCCGAAGACGAGATGTAGAAGACGAGATGTTGAAAGACGAGATGTAAAAAACGAAATTTTTGGACACCGCCAACATCACCGTAGTGTTTAGTTGATACATGGACTCCTGTACTCTATACTCTGGATATATCTATGTTGATACATGGACCCTATACTCCTGGACAGTCGGCGTTTTGAGATGGTTGTGCAACAGATACATCACTGACAGATTCCACATGTGCTCAAATCCGCAATTTATGAGCTAAAAACTTATTGTAAATAATCTTTTTGATAAAATTAGGTGGTTTTGATTGTATAAATGTATTTTTATATTTTTAAAATGTGTTTTTGAAAATTTTATAGCATAATAAAATTTTGCCCAGTACTAAAATTTCCCATTCTTATGCGTTTTTTAAATAAAATATTAACACAAATGATGAAATATTTTTACCACTTTATTTAAAGATATAGTGCTAAATCACTAAGCAAAAAAATGGAAATTGGTAGTGTTGTTATGTTACTATGTTACTATGATCAAGAGTTCAGAAAATATTATACTATAGTCACTAAAAAAGGACCAACCTTTAAGTTTTTATATGTTAAAAAATATTTTTGTAGTAAAGCTAGAAGAATAATATTTTGTCAAAGTAATTAACTGAGTAGTTTAGTAAAAAAAACTAAAAAAATTAACATTAATACAGCAATATTAGGTTATAAAAGGTAATAAGTTTTTAATAAATCAATTTTTGTTCGCAATTCTTTTTATTTCATTACTATTTATTAAATATTAAACATTATATTGCAAACAATTAGCCGGATCGGGTGCATTGATCTGTAATTATCTAGTGAGATGCCACCGAAGCTTAAAGCCCCAGAGCTCCAAAGCGGAGTTCCGCATTTAGGACCTATAGAGCAACCACCAAGCTCCAGAGCTCCGGAGCTCTGCCCTATTTTATCCGCCCTATTATTGTTTAATGAATGTAATATTTTTTTAGTTTATTTATTAGTAACTAATCAGTTAATTATTATTCTTATAGCTTGATTATAAAAACTAGAAAGGCGAGGGCCCTACGGGCCCTCTCCTTTCTAGTTTTGTATATCGATGTTGGATATAATTAAAATTAATATCCACATTAATAATAGTACCAGAAACGTTTTGAAACATAAAGCAAACAAATTTACTATTTATTAAATCGTTTAAATTGCAGCTCTTCAATCGTTTTGCAAGCTGACCCACTTGAGTTCTTAATTTCCGCAAATTTAAAAATGATCAGAAAATTTAGAACATTATAAAATGAATTAGATAAATTAATTTATTTTTTAAAAATTGAGAACAAGGGGACCTTTTTTAAAATCCGTTTCACCAGCAAAAAGGAGTGATCACACACCTTCCTTATCATTTTAAAAACTGCACTTTTCAAAATCGTTCGGTATCTTAACGCAAAATAAATAAATTGATCTTTCAGGGTGATTTATTGAATAAGAACTTTGCTTTTATAATTTAAAAAACATCGCGTTTTGAGATTAGTCTTTTATTATGCACGTGTGCAATCCACTAAAAAAATTCCCCCCATTCTTAGCTTTCTAAAAAGCTCTTTACAAGTTTCACAAATAAAAAATCAATACAAAAAAGATTTAGCTTGTTTAAAGAGGATAAACCAAATTTCAAAATTTTAAATCAAAATAAAAATTCAACTTTAAAAAGTACATAAGAATGCATAAAACTGTATTCCAAATTATCTTTAACTTAAGATGGTAAAATTTTAAAAATCTTTTGTCTATTTTATTTCTTCTACCTAATTTAATCAAAAATATATAATATACCAAAAAATGTGCAACTCCTATATAAAAAAGTACGGAAAAGTAGGCCATAATAATAAGCCTCTCCATTTAAATGACACTCTCTACTATAATGGCATAGTAGCCATTTTAATTTGGCGAGTTAAAATGAAGAGGAAGCTATTATAATAGCCAGTTATTGGATTTAATTTCACTTCATATATACTCACAAGTGTAATACTGTCGGGACCGCACGAGTTTTCCCGTGTTGGTTTAATACTGTCCGACACGCAGAAACTCATGTGGCCCAGACAGTATTACACTTGTGAGTATTTTATGAAATGAAATTAAATCAATAAATGGCTATTTTAATAGCTTCCTCTCGATTTTAACTCGCCGAATTAAAATGGCTACTATGCCATTATAGTAGAGAGTGTCATTTAAATGGAGAAGCTTATTATAATGGCCTACTTTTCAATACTTTTTTATATAGGAGTTGCATATTTTTCGGTATATTATATATTTTTGACTTAGTTGGTTTGCACGCTTTTTAATGTTGTAAAAATATTGTTTTTTTTTTCAATGTTGCAACAGTAGCATTGCCAACGCATTCTTTCAGGACCATTGTGTCCTACCCCCTCTCATTCCGGGGACAATCGTGTTGTACCTTTTGCCTCTGAGGACCGTCATCTTACAGAACCGTTGTGTCGCGGGACTGTCCTATCGCGTTTTGTTTACTCATTTTTAACGCGCGTGCACAATCGATTAAAAAAATCCTTGTTTTCTTAGCTTTCCAAAAATTTAGTTTTAAACACATCAAAATATAGGACTAAATTATTTTGGAAAACCAATAAAAACATAATAAAATTGAGAACCTGGTTAGGTTTTTTTAAATTGGTTTTACTGGTGAAAGATGACTAATCACAAATCTATGATCATTTGAAGAACTGCACCTTTAAATCGTTTAGCAAATGATCTAAAAAAAAACTCCCAATATTTCAGCGAATATTTTAAAATTATCAGAAAATTTTACATATTTTATGAT
>JASAMX010009074.1:0-15650 GCA_030248175.1 Microlaimidae sp. YZB2_3 | reverse complement strand
TATTTGTAGTTCTTCGTTCAGTTACGTATTGCTCATATTAAGGATTAATACAGTATGTAGATTTTAAAAATTGGTTACAGCTGTAATGAACAGTGACTGTACAAAGTTTGTGCGGTTTTAACTGTAGTGTTCCACCTTAAAAAAACAAATAAGAATGCAGATTTTTTTTAATTCCACCTTTTTAAAAAATACACAAAAATTAAACAACTCTAAAAGAGAAAGAATAAAAAAATGACAGAAATCTGTTCACGGACAAACCCGGCCGGTTTACAACAGCGGAGGGTACCACATAAACCAGATGAAACGGCAGGCAAAGCGTAGAATTGGGAAAGGCCATTCGGGTCTCAACGGTAGCGTCAACGTCTGTCACCATTGGATTATCTAAACATAATATTATGACAAATTGTTATGATAAGTTTTTCTATATTTTGCAATCCATAAATCTCGCTAATCTCGCATAATTTTAAAAATGGAGTCGTTGGTTATTTATTGGCTGGGGCTGGGGACCAAAAGATAATCCAGCTACCACCTTTTATTATATGGATTAGGTTAGATCAAGCCCAAAGCTGAATCTAATCTAATTAAGATATTACTTTATGCTGAAGGTCACCGATTTTGCTAAAATGAACTTTTTTAATTCTTTAACATATAACCATTGTGAAACTCTTAAACCACATTTTAAAAAAATGGTTTAATTTTTATTTTATAGAAATTTATATTATTGCATAGCTAGGAACTAGGACTCTAACTTTTTTATATTTAATTTAAAAATTCAATTTATCAACCATAAATAAAGAATGAAGAATGTCGGCAAAGTTTTTCACATTGTTATGTTAACGAAAAATACGTTTTCTATTGATGATATTAAAACTGTTAAAACATTATATCTCGGCAACGGATTGATTATAACCATTTGTCATTGAGCAGCTAATACTATACTGTATAAAGTTACTTCTTTAATTTGATTTTAAAAAAGTGGTAGACTAGCCTTGAAAAATGCTTTAAGAATAGAGCAGGAAAAAGGGGCGATTTTTCCTCAGGCGTATGTTTAGACAGAAGAGATGTGGATTAGTCTGAGATGGAAATTATGTGGACTATAGTAAAATTTGTATTTGGTTTGGGCAGCTGCTCACTAAATAAAAATTTCTACCATATGATAATGATTTGTTTATACAATGATCTAATCACACAAAACTGTTGCATTTTTTTAGTTTAATGAAACGTCAATTGAAAAAATCATACACACAGCAAGCTCAAATCGCCACTTTTTCAATTAGAAGGTTATACTTGAATGTAAAGAAACAACTATAAATTTAAAAAAATGGCGATTTCGCGCTTGTCAAAGATTGCTGTGAGTATGATTTTTTCAATTGACATTTCATCAAACTAAAAAAAAATGGAACAGTGCTGTGTGATTAGATCAATGTATAAACAAATCATTATCATATGGTAGAAATTTTTATTTAGTGAGCAGCTGCCCAAACCAATTGCAAATTTCCTATAGTCCACATAATGTCCATCTCAGACTAGTCCACATCTTTTCTGTCTAAACATACGCCCGGGGAAAAATCGCCCCTTTTTCCTGCTCTATTCTTAGAGCATTTTTCAAGGCTAGTCTACCACTTTTTTTGAATTAAATTAAAAAATAGCCTAATAAACTATAGTTTTAGCTGCGCACTGACATATGTTTATATCATTCCGTTGCCAAGATATACTTTTTTAAATAAAAAAAAATAATAATAATAATTTAAATTACGAAATTTACCCACGTTGTTTAATTATAGTTAGTGCGGTGCAGTGGCGCTCCAGACAAAGTTTACCTACGTTTTCTAAATATAGTTGGCGCGATGCCGTGCGCCAATGATTGCAATTATAATTCTAAAGTAAAAATAATAATAAAAAAAAGATGATGAACATGAATGACAAAATTTACTCACGTTGTACTAAGTATAGTTGACGCGGTGCGGTGGGTTAAATTGCAGTGTGGCACCCCGCACCACCGATGATTGGAATTATATTTTTTAAAATATAAATAATAATAAGAAGAAAAAGATGATAAATATGAATTACAGAATTTACCAGGTGTTCTAGTTATAGTTGTCGGCGGTGCCGTGGGGCTAAATCGCAGTGGGGATTTCAGCGCCATCTATGATTGCAATTATTTTTTTGGTAATAAAAAAATTAGAAGAAAGAAGATGATGAACATAAATTGCAAATTTTATTCATATTTTCTGATTGTAGTTGGTGTGGTACCGCAGGGTTAGATCGCCACGTGAACGATTAAGAATATTGATTTTAATATAATGAGTGTTAAAATTATAATAATAAAATAGAAGAAAAACATAAATTACTAAAAATTTTTCCTACGTTCACTAATTTATAGTGTGCTGTGGTGCTCGCGGCTGCCTTGGGGCTAAAACGCCGCGTGGGGCTTCCGCGCCCAATGACACATTATTATTTTTCTAGCAAAACTTTGAAATTAATTTTGTCATCAGTAATGTAAGAATTAAAACAAGGTTTCTGTTGTTTTCGCCGTTTTCCGAGCGATTGAAGCAGATGGCGCTGAAAACTGGTTTGGTTTCTGCCACCAATTAAAACCGGTCTGCTTTTTTGTGCGGTTTCAATGAGGGACTGTCTGTTGTCTGCTCTGTACAATCCTTATTGTAGCCAAAAGGCTGTTACTGTGCGACTAAAAATTTTTATTTGTGTATTTTTCAATTTATTATTTTAATTAATAAGTCGATAACAAGGAACTAAATGAAAAATTGTGGCTCCTAAGAAAGTTGCGTAATTCTTTTTTTTTCCAATGAGCCCATGTTTATTTTTGATCAATCAGTAATGAAGGAGGAATATCGATTTTAAGAATTGAGCGTTAGAATAATAATAATAATAAGAAGAAGAAGGAGATGAACATGAATCTCAAAATTTACCCTCGTTCTCTAATTATGGTTGGCGCGGCGCCACCCATGATGGAAGAAATTTTTATTCAGTTGGCAGCAGGCCAAATCAAATACAAATTTCTTATGGTGCAAATAATGTCCATCTCAGACTAAAGATAAATTCTATCAGGGTGAAAATAGATGAGTGGTAAAGTAACCACTCGTTCGTTGAGAAAATATCACGTGCAGAGAAACACATGTCGCAACTAAATAATAATTGGTTACATAACCGCTGAAAACTTTTTTTAAATTTTTCTCGCTCGCTGGTTTATTGTTTATTTCTTCCTGGCGGAGAGGGGTTACGCCCTTAATTTCAGCCTGGAAGATTTAGCTTTAGTCCACATCTTTTCTGTCTAAACACACGCTTAGGGAGAAACCGCCCGTTTTCGTGTTGTTCTTAAGCATTTCAAGGTTGTTTTTAATATACAATTCATTCTTACATTATTTTCAAATTTTTCCGTATATAAATTTATTTACTTTTAAATTTTGCTATATTAGTTTTTTTGTTTTTATTTTGAATCTCTGTTAGATTTTCAAATTTATTAGATATGTTTTGTAATTTTTTTTTTATCAAAATTTGATTTTTTAATTTATACAAATTACCTTTGTAATATGTGATCATATAGTGAGATTCATATACAGTAAGAGCCACCAAAACAATAAAAACAGCTAGCCAAAACAGTTTCTCAGGTTTAGATTTTGACGCTGTAATCATAGCTATGCCCTGATTTTGTGAAGTGCAAACAAACGCGACTTTGTGTAGTAATTAATACTATAGATAGATGATTTTGAGTTCTTTTGAAATTGGGAACCGCTTAAATAAGAATTTAGAACTGAAAGTTAAAAGCTCGGGTTTAGGTTTAACCTGTGGCTCAGGCTTAGGGATAGGTTTTAGCGAGTTTTTATGTTTAGCTTTAACTTCTCCGAATTTTTGCTTTAAGTATTCTCAACTCCAACGACCCTAAAGCACAAACTTTTTTTAAACTGAAAAAGTTACAAAACAGCGTTTAAAACAAGACATTTAAAATATTTAGGATATCGGTCTTTTAATATTGCTACATTGTTTGTGATCTGACTTGTGTTAATATACGTATACGTAATACGTATATAATATACGTATAGGTAATATATATTGCACAGCTATTAAGTGACATTAAACTTTCTTTTCCTGCTTTATGCCCTGCTGCACTTTGGTCTTGACTACAGATTTTAATAACATACAATTCATTCTTACTTTATTTTCAAATTTTTCCATATTTAAATATATCTATTATTAAATTTTGCTGTATTGGCTTTTAAAAATTCTTTGTACAAGATTGTTTGTTGGGACTTCACTTCAATAGGGCTTTCTTCTCCAAATTCTTCAACCACTACCGCAGTCTTTAATATTGAAACCTTTCTTTCATTCTGAAGTTTTCTTTTAGGTTTTATTTTTGTAGCTCTGAAATCAAATAAAAGTAAGAGAGAAAGAGAAAGAAAATGAAAGAGAATACAAACAGTATTTACTTTACAATAAACGGGTAGATTCTTTGTGTGTGGGTTTGTTTGTTTGACAGCAAAGCCGTCCTCCCCTCCTTAAAATTCCAGTCAAGTTTTTACCGTTAAAATTATCCTCCTGAAATTCCTGAAAAATTTCCGCCGTCACAATTATTTATTAAAGATAAGTTATTTACATATATACAAAATATACAATTAAAAATCCCCACCTCCCAGAAAAAATTTCTCTACCTTTCTTTTTAGCATTTATAAACACACAGCCCCCTAGTAGCCTTATAGTTCATTTATAATAACCAGCGCGCTCATTTCAATTACAGCCTTTTACCTAGCGCCAGTCTTTTTCTTCTCTGAATCAGACACTCTCAGCGGCTTGCGCTTTTACCTCACTTTAACGCATTCTTTTTGTTTTGTTTTTTTTAATCACAAGTAACCCGCATCAAACTATTTTTCCTTTTTTTTTATTCATTTGCCCACTTTTTTTAAAATTCAACCCCTTCTATGATATTTCCTGGATTGCTGGGTGTGTAATGAATTTATTTAGTCCAATTTGTTTTGTGGTTGAGGAGAAGGGTCCATCCCCCTTTTGGTGATAATGTGTTGTCAAGGATAAAAATAATTTGCATTTTAATTTTTATTTTATTTCAACCTTCTTATGAAGTTACTCCCCGAGCTATAAGCTTTTAATGATTATCTCATTTAGCCAAATTTTTTTGTAGTTGGAGAGAAAGTTCGACCCCCTTACTGGTGATTAATTTTTCCAGAAGAAAAATGGAGATGGCCATGTTATTTTTTTATATATTCAACACTAATTATGAATTTTCCCAGACTGAGCTTTGCAATGAGCCTACGCGTCATTTAGCCTAATCCAGTTCTAAGGTTGGGGAATAGAGTCCTTCTCCTTTTTAGTCAAAATATACTGCCGGTATAAAAATGTGCATGTTCGTTTTTGCAAAAAAAATATTCTAGCTTTCTGTTGATTAATTATTCTAACAAATAAGTTTGAGCCATTCAAAGACAAAAAATTATTCAATTTTTAAGAGGCCATAGTGTCCTTTTTTGTGAAAATGCGTTGTTCAACCTAAAAAGATGTTCATGTACTTTTTTACAATTTAAACCCCTTTGTGACATTCTTTTATGTCTGTAAGCTTTGCAATGAATATCTAATTTAGCATAATCTGCTCTGCGGTTAAAGAATAGGGTCTCTCCCGCTTTAGTGAAAATATGTTGTCTAGTATGACTAAATATTCCGCGTCTTTTAGGAAAATTATTTCTGGCTTACGAATAAGTTTGAGCCAATTCAAAGAAAAAATTTTTTAACTTTCAGAAATTCCATAGGGCCCTCTTTTTGTAAAAATGCGTTGTCCAACCTAAAGATGTTCATGCGTTTTTTTTAAAATTTCATCCCCTTTATAACATTCCCTGTCTGTAAGCATTGCAATGAATCTCATTTAGTCCAATACATTTTGTGGTTAGCAAGGAAGACCATTTTTTAGTGAAAAAACGTTGTCAGAAAAGAGATGTCTATCTTTTGTTTAAATACCGTGATATTCTGGCTCTAACATTCGCTAAGTTGCTCTTACAATAAATTTGAGCTAAATCAAAGAAAAAAAATTTTTAAGCTCCAAAATCCATAAAGTCCCTTTTTTTTGGTGAAAATGTGTTGTCCAGTGTAAAGACGTTTATGTAAATTTTTTTTGAAATTTTGACCCCCTTACGACACTCCCCTGGAAATAAGCTTTCCAATGAAACCTTATTTCATCTTAATCCGTTGGGTGGTTAGGGAGGAGTTAGGGAACACGCACTGACGCAAGTACGCACGTACGCACGCACACACACACGCACGCACACACGCACGCAACGCACACACACACACCCGCACACACGCACACACACATGCACAAACGCAAATTAGGTCTATTTATATATAGATATCGCGGGTATTTTGCTTTTTTAACAAACGGCTTTCGCGGCTTTTTTCATTGTTTGTAATAATAAGCGTGCTTTATTATTACAAAGGAATATGAAATTTTTTTAAATAATTTTACATTTCTTTTACCATTTTTTTGAATAATAATGCTTAATAATCAATTTAAAACTGCTATTATTTTTTTAAAAGAGATGGTTTTAAAAAAAACCCGCAAAAATAGAAAACCATATTGTTCTCAATCATTTTTTAAAATAAATATCTATTTATTTAATATATACTTCTAGGAATTAAACTATTTAAATACATGATTTTAAAAATAACTCAAAAGTGCAATCGACCATATAAATTAATTTTTTTAGATCAGTTGCAAAGCGATTTAAAAGGGCTGTTCCTTAAATGATCTTTCACGTGTAAAACTGATTTAAAAAACCAACCGTGTTCATATATATCACTCCGCCAGCTTTTCAAAATTATCTCGCTAAGACTTTTTGAACTAGAAACAATTTTTTAATTGATTGCACACGCCTAAAAAACTAATAACGATGTGATACTCTTACCGTTCCCTTTTTTCCTGGCTGCCCCTGACCTTTGGCCTGCCTTGTCTTCCCTTATACCCCCCCTCCGCTTGCCGTGGCGGCTTTGTTCGTTGCTCTTTTTTGGGATCTTTGTGTTTTCTTTCTTTCTTCTGTGTTTCTTTTTTTGCGGCCCTCGCTTTTTTTCCTTTTTTTGCTTTTGGTTTGTTTTCTTCTTCCCCTGGGTTTCTTTGTGCGGTTTCTTGGGGGCTTCGTGGCTGCGCCTGTTTTTTTCTTTTTTTTTCTTTTTTTTTCTTTTTTGTGCGCTGTGCTTTTTCTTTTGTGCTCTCTCCCTCTTTTTCCCTTCTGGTTTTGTCTTGCGTCGCCTTCTTTTTTTTCCCGGCTGGTTTTTCCTTTTCTCTCCTCCCTCTCGGGTTTTCCTTTTTTTCTCTTGTTTTCTTGGCTTCCTTTTCCTGTGCGTTTGGTTTTTTGTTTTTTTTTTCTTTCGTCTTTGTGTGTTTTTCCCTTTTGCGTTTTTGGCGTTTTTTTTTGTCTCTTCCTTTTTTTTTTGGGGGTTTGGGTTTTGTGGTTTTTGGGGTGTTTTTGTGTGTTTTTTTTTTGGTTTTGTTTTTTGGTTTGTTTTTTTTTTGTTTGGCTTTTTTGTGGGGCGGTTTTTAATGATATTTTTGAATTTATGTGAAATAAATTTTTAAAATTTAAAAAAAAACATTATTAAAAAAAATTGTGGAATCTGTTTTATGTGGAATTGAATGGATTCAAAAAGAATGACAAGGCTAACGACTAGTAACTGTCCATTTTATTATGAGCTCTAAAAGCGATTTATAAACAACCCTCTGAAAGTAAATTGATAAAACGAACGACGCACGACAGAATTATTGATGCGTTAAAAAATACAAAAGATATTATGGCTTCCAAAAATTATAAATTTCAATAGAAATATCTATCTGGAGTTTTAAATTTTACAAATTAAATTAAATCGAAGTTTTAACGAAATTTTGAAAAAATTAACCATTTTTCACGGAAAATTCTTTATTAAACATAAATACAACAATATTCGGTTTAATTTTTACGTCTAAAAGAGGTAATGGTGTCCTTGATTGGAAGTATTTTTTAAATAATAATGTGAGTAAAATATTTTTAAGGGTTTTAAAAAAAATTCATTGCGATTTATTTCAATATCAATTATTTCAATTACTTACAATAATATAATGAATGTTCTTTATAATCGCTATTTTCCCTTTTAAAACTCATATAATTTTTTGTGAAATTTACTGTATTTACGAGACTCGTATGCAAAAATCGCGATTTTCCATACTTAAGAAAACTGTCGGAGAGCCTTAAGGTTCTTTATCATTTTTACGTGATTCATTAAATATTTTTTTGCTATTGAAAACATAAGAAGAAGGACTTGGTGGAACGAATGGATCTGTCGGTTTTCGTGATACTCGTGCGTCGTGACGGAAGAGAAATGTTGGGAGAAAGTTCTTTTTTTTCGTGTTTGGTTCTTCTTTTGGTGGTTATTCCGCGAGATCGTTCGTTGAAAAAAGGATTTACGCTTTTCGATTAAGACAGAGTTATCGTAAAAAATTCCATGTTACAAAATGCTTCAACTTTTCGCCAATTTTTTTAAAAATTTTTTTTCGTTTTTTGCTATTGTTGAAAAAAAGGAGAGAGATTTCGTTAAAACTTAAAACTGGCTCATTGGCTTGTGTGTTAGTTGGGAAAGTTTTGCATGCGAACTTTCTTTTATTTTTTTTTGCAAATTTTAACTTTGTTTAACTGTTTTTAGTGATTTTACGGGCGGTTGTTGGTGTTTTTGGTCGGAAGTTGGTCGATTCCTGTGCTTTTCTAATGTTGTTTTTGTTCTTAATGTTTATTCAATACTGTATTCAACCCCGAGTACGTGTTTTGAGGTAGTTTTAAGGTAAAACTGGTATATATTCAACCCCCCTAATGCTCCCCGGGGGGTTGAATTAAAAAACGGAGGTCGGATTCGTCATCAGGATTTTCCAAAACTTCCCAGTACATGTTTTGGGGAAAATCGGTGAAATTTTTGCAACTGTATTGTTCTACCTTAAAAGCAAACACAGCGTCAGCTATACCACAGAAAACTTTAACTATTGCACTAAAAACAATAATGATAAAAATAAAGATAATAATTAAATCAGTGCAGTTCCAAAAACACTTCACCCGTTCCCGTGAAGGCCTCCCCCCCTTACAACCGTGAAACCTTCGCACCACAAAGGTAAAACCTTCGTCTCACGGTGGTGGTATTTTTGTATGACAATGTCCTACGTAAACCTTACCGCGGTAAGCTCTTCCCATAACTTAGGTCTACTTTCATCATACATAATTTTTTGTGCGGGAATAGTGCCCAGTGAGCCAGCAAATTGAAATGGTTAAAGCTGTACCTAGCAATATGCAAATTTTTGCAACATGAAATATCCTACCTAATACATTGTATCCCTTACAAAAATCTGCATATTGCCACCATACCGTTTTAACCATTTCAATTTGCTCGCTCACTGGGCACTACTCCCGCAAAAAATTATGTATGAGGGAAGTATGACATAGGTCTCCGAAAGGTTTCATGGTGGCAGCCCAGGAAACCGTAATTATGGGAACGGGTTAAGACGGTTTATCACCTCACTTTTTGCGTTTTTGATTAGTTGTTTTTTTACGTGCGTGTGCAATCAATTAAAAAATTTTCGTTTTCTAGCTTTCCAAAAAGGTCTTAGCGAGATAATTTTGGAAAGCTAACAAAATAATATATTATGAACACGGTTGGTTTTTTAAATCAGTTTTACACGTGAAAGATCATTTAAGGAACAGCCCTTTTAAATCGCTTTGCAACTGATCTAAAAAAATTAATTTATATGGTCGATTGCACTTTTGAGTTGTTTTAAAATCATGTATTTAAATAGTTTAATTCCTAGAAGTATATATTAAATAAATAGAAAACTATTTTAAAAAAACTATTGGCAACGATGAATTTCTATTTTTGCGGGTTTTTTTTAAAACCATCTCTTTTAAAAAAATAATAGCAGTTTTAAATTGATTATTAAGCATATTCTCAAAAAAATGGTAAAAGAAATCTAAAAATATAAAAAAATTTCAAAATTCCTTTGTAATAATAAGCACGCTTATTATTACAAACAATAAAAAAGCCGCGAAAGCCGTTTGTTAAAAAAGCAAAATACCCGCGATATCTATATATAAATAGACCTAATTTGCGTGTGTGCATGTGTGTGTGCGTGTGTGCGTGCGTGCGTGCGTGCGTCCGTGCGTGCGTGTGTGCGTGCGTGTGTGTGTGCGTGCGTGCGTGCGTGCGTGCGTCCGTGCGTGTTCCCTAACTCCTCCCTAACCACCCAACGGATTAAGATGAATAAGGTTTCATTGGAAAGCTTATACCCCGGGAAGTGTCGTAAGGGGGTCAAAATTTCAAAAAAAAATTACATAGACATCTTTACACTGGACTACACATTTTCACCAAAGAAAGGGACCCTATGGATTTTGGAGCTTAAAAATTTTTTTTCTTTGATTTAGCTCAAATTTATTGGTAAGAGTAACTAGCCAATATAAAGCCAGAATATCACGGTAATTTAAACAAAAGATAGACATCTTTTTTCTGGACAACGTTTTTTCACTAAAAAATGGTCTTCCTTGCTAACCACAAAATGTATTGGACTAAATGAGATCTCATTGCAATGCTTACAGACAGGGGAATGTCATAAAGGGGATGAAATTTTAAAAAAAACGCATGAACATCTTTAGGTTGGACAACGCATTTTTACAAAAAGAGGGCCCTATGGACTTTGAAAGTTAAAAAATTTTTTCTTTGAATTGGCTCAAACTTATTCGTAAGCCAGAATATATTTTTTGCAAAGATGAACATGGACATCTTTAGTTATACTAGACAACATATTTTCACTAAAGCGGGGAGAGACCCTATTCTTTAACCGCAGAGCAGATTATGCTAAATGAGATATCATTGCAAAGCTTACAGACCAAAGAATGTCACAAAGGGGTTAAAATTGTAAAAAAGTGCATGAACATCTTTAGGTTGGACAACGCATTTTCACAAAAAGGGACACTATGGCCTTTGAAAATTGAATAATTTTTTGTCTTTGAATGGGCTCAAACTTATTTGTTAGAATAATTAATCAACGGAAAGCTAGAATATTTTTTTTGCAAAAACGAACATGCACATTTTTATACCGGACAGCATATTTTGACTAAAAAGGAGAAGGACTCTATTCCCCAACCGCAGAACTGGATTAGGCTAAATGAAGCGTAGGCTCATTGCAAAGCTCAGTCTGGGAAAATTCATAATGAGTGTTGAATATATAAAAAAATAACATGGTCATCTCCATTTTTCTACTGGAAAAATTATCACCAGTAAGGGGGTCGAACTTTCTCTCCAACTACAAAAAAATTGGGCTAAATGAGATATCATTGAAAAGCTTATAGCTCGGGGAGTAACTTCATAAGAAGGTTGAAATAAATAAAAATTAAAATGGATATTTTTATCCTTGACAACACATTATCACCAAAAGGGGGATGGACCCTTCTCCTCAACCACAAAACAAATTGGACTAAATAAATATCATTACACACCCAGCAATCCAGGAAATATCATAGAAGGGTTGAATTTTAAAAAAAGTGGGCAAATGAATAAAAAAAAAGGAAAAATAGTTTGATGCGGGTTACTTGTGATTAAAAAAAACAAAACAAAAAGAATGCGTTAAGGTGAGGTAAAAGCGCAAGCCGCTGAGAGTGTCTGATTCAGAGAAGAAAAAGACTGGCGCTAGGTAAAAGGCTGTAATTGAAATGAGCGCGCTGGTTATTATAAATGAACTATAAGGCTACTGGGGGGCAGTGTGTTTATAAATGCTAAAAAGAAAAGTAGAGAAATTTTTTCTGGGAGGTGGGGATTTTTAATTGTATATTTTGTATATATGTAAATAACTTATCTTTAATAAATAATTGTGACGGCGGAAATTTTTCAGGAATTTCAGGAGGATAATTTTAACGGTAAAAACTTGACTGGAATTTTAAGGAGGGGAGGACGGCTTTGCTGTCAAACAAACAAACCCACACACAAAGAATCTACCCGTTTATTGTAAAGTAAATACTGTTTGTATTCTCTTTCATTTTCTTTCTCTTTCTCTCTTACTTTTATTTGATTTCAGAGCTACAAAAATAAAACCTAAAAGAAAACTTCAGAATGAAAGAAAGGTTTCAATATTAAAGACTGCGGTAGTGGTTGAAGAATTTGGAGAAGAAAGCCCTATTAACTGAAGTCAACAAACAATCTTGTACAAAGAATTTTTAAGAGCCAATACAGCAAAATTTAATAATAGATATATTTAAATATGGAAAAATTTGAAAATAAAGTAAGAATGAATTGTATGTTATTAAAATCTGTAGTCAAGACCAAAGTGCAGCAGGGCATAAAGCAGGAAAAGAAAGTTTAATGTCACTTAATAGCTGTGCAATATATATTACCTATACGTATATTATATACGTATTACGTATACGTATATTAACACAAGTCAGATCACAAACAATGTAGCAATATTAAAAGACCGATATCCTAAATATTTTAAATGTCTTGTTTTAAACGCTGTTTTGTAACTTTTTCAGTTTAAAAAAAGTTTGTGCTTTAGGGTCGTTGGAGTTGAGAATACTTAAAGCAAAAATTCGGAGAAGTTAAAGCTAAACATAAAAACTCGCTAAAACCTATCCCTAAGCCTGAGCCACAGGTTAAACCTAAACCCGAGCTTTTAACTTTCAGTTCTAAATTCTTATTTAAGCGGTTCCCAATTTCAAAAGAACTCAAAATCATCTATCTATAGTATTAATTACTACACAAAGTCGCGTTTGTTTGCACTTCACAAAATCAGGGCATAGCTATGATTACAGCGTCAAAATCTAAACCTGAGAAACTGTTTTGGCTAGCTGTTTTTATTGTTTTGGTGGCTCTTACTGTATATGAATCTCACTATATGATCACATATTACAAAGGTAATTTGTATAAATTAAAAAATCAAATTTTGATTAAAAAAAAATTACAAAACATATCTAATAAATTTGAAAATCTAACAGAGATTCAAAATAAAAACAAAAAAACTAATATAGCAAAATTTAAAAGTAAATAAATTTATATACGGAAAAATTTGAAAATAATGTAAGAATGAATTGTATATTAAAAACAACCTTGAAAAATGCTCTAAGAACAGAGCACGAAAAACGGGCGGTTTCTCCCTAAGCGTGTGTTTAGACAGAAAAGATGTGGACTAAAGCTAAATCTTCCAGGCTGAAATTAAGGGCGTAACCGCTCTCCGCCAGGAAGAAATAAACAATAAACTAGCGAGCGAGAAAAATTTAAAAAAAGTTTTCAGCGGTTATGTAACCAATTATTATTTAGTTGCGTCATGTGTTTCTCTGCACGTGATATTTTCTCAAAAAACGAGTGGTTACTTTACCACTCATCTATTTTCACCCTGATAGAATTTATCTTTAGTCTGATATGGACATTATTTGCACCTTAAGAAATTTGTATTTGATTTGGCCAGCTGCCTGCTAAATAAAAATTTCTACCATCATGGGTGGCGCCGCGCCAACCATATTAGAGAACAAGGGTAAATTTTGAGATTCATGTTCATCTCCTTTTTCTTCTTATTATTATTATTCTAACGCTCAATTCTTAAAATCGATATTCCTCCTTCATTACTGATTGATCAAAAATAAACATGGGCTCTTTTGAAAGAAGAAAAAATTACGCAACTTTCTTAGGAGCCACTTTTTTCATTTAGTTCCTTGTTATCGACTTATTGATCAAAATAATAAATTGAAAAAATAGACAATTAAAAACTTTCAACCGCACAATAGCAGCCTTTTGGCAACAATAAGGATTGTACAGAGCAGACAACAGACAGTCCCTCATTGAAACCGCACAAAAAAGCAGACCGGTTTTAATTGGTGGCAGAAACCAAACCAGTTTTCAGCGCCATCTGCTTCAATCGCTCGGAAAACGGCGAAAACAACAGAATACTTGTTTTAATTCTTACATTACTGATGACAAAATTAATTCAAAGTTTTGCTAGAAAAATAATAATGTGTCATTGGCGCGGGAGCGCCACGCGGCGTTTTAGCCCCAAGGCACCCGCAGCACCACAGCACACTATAATTAGAGAACGTAGGGAAAATTTTTAGTAATTTATGTTTTTCTTCTATTTATTATTATAATTTTAACGCTCATTATCTTAAAATCAATATTCTTAATCGTTCACGTGGCGATTTAACCCTGCGGTACCACACCAACTACAATCAGAGAATCTGGATAAAATTTGCAATTTATGTTCATCATCTTCTTCTTCTAATTTTTTTATTCCAAAAAAATAATTGCAATCATCGGTGGCGCTGGAGTGCCCACTGCGATTTAGCCCCACGGCACCGCGACAACTATAACTAGAACACCTGGTAAATTCTGTAATTCATATTTATCATCTTTTTCTTCTTATTATTATTTATATTTTAAAAAATATAATTCCAATCATCGGTGGTGCGGGGTGCCACACTGCAATTTAACCCACCGCACCGCGTCAACTATACTTAGAGAACGTGAGTAAATTTTGTCATTCATGTTCATCATCTTTTTTTTATTATTATTTTTACTTTAGAATTATAATTGCAATCATTGGCGCACGGCATCGCGCCAACTATATTTAGAAAACGTAGGTAAACTTTGTCTGGAGCGCCACTGCACCGCACTAACTATAATTAAAAAACGTATGTAAATTTTGTAATTTAAATTATTATTATTATTTTTTTTTTTTTTTATTTAAAAAAGTATATCTTGGCAACGGAATGATATAAACATATGTCATTGCGCAGCTAAAACTATAGTTTATTAGGCTATTTTTTAATTTAATTCAAAAAAAGTGGTAGACTAGCCTTGAAAAATGCTCTAAGAATAGAGCAGGAAAACGGGGCGATTTTCCCCCATGTGTATGTTTAGACAGAAAAGATGTGGACTAGTGTGAGATGGACATTATGTGGACAATAGGAAATTTGCAATTGGTTTGGGCAGCTGCTCACTAAATAAAAATTTCTACCATATGATAATGATTTGTTTATACATTGATCTAATCACACAGCACTGTTCCATTTTTTTTTAGTTTGATGAAATGTCAATTGAAAAAATCATACTAACAGCAATGTTTAACAATCGCGAAATCGCCATTTTTTTAAAATTTATAGTTGTTTCTTACACATACAAGTATAACCTTCTAATTGAAAAAGTGGATTCGAGCTTGCTGTGTGTATGACTTTTTCAATTGGTTTATCGTAAACTAAAAAAAATGCAACAGTTTTGTGTGATTAGATTGTATAAACAAATCATTATCATATGGTAAAAATTTTATTTAGTGACACTGCCCAAACCAAATATCAAATTTTACTATAGTCCACATAATTTCCATCTCAGACTAATCCACATCTCTTCTGTCTAAACATACGCCTGAGGAAAAATCCCCCTTTTCCCTGCTCTATTCTTAAAGCATTTTTCAAGGCTAGTCTACCACTTTTTTAAAATCAAATTAAAGAAGTAACTTTATACAGTATAGTATTAGCTGCTCAATCCCAAATGGTTAAAATCAATCCGTTGCCGATAGATAATGTTTTTACAGTGTTAATATCATCAATAGAAAACGTATTTTTCGTTAACATACCAATGTGAAAAACTTTGCC
>JASAMX010009073.1:0-10676 GCA_030248175.1 Microlaimidae sp. YZB2_3 | reverse complement strand
AAAACGGGGGAGAGGCAATCGGGCAAATCCTCCAATAAAGCAGGGGGGAGGGGGCATTTTCAGACCGTGCACAGGTCAGTATTAGTATTAGACCTATATAGTTTACGAAATATAATTTAAATTTTAGCGGTCATAGATCACCTACTTCTGACGGCTTGTGTTTTGACTTTTGATAATGTTGGGATGTTAGACAGAGTGAGTGGATGTGGTGGAGCACACCCTGGGGTAAAAAACCTCAGAATAGCTTGGTCAGAAGGCATAGGTGGGCAGCCTCCCGGGTTTTGGGAGCATACATGGGCACGGGGGGGTTGGGGGGGTTAAACCCCCCAAATTCTGAGAAGGGGGGTTTAACCCCCTCCCACTCAGAAGTGGGGGGTGGAGAAAAAGTTAACCCCCCCTAATTTTGGAAAAATGAAGAAAAATAATGTCTCTAAAATGACTTCTAACTGCCTCCAAACTTAAGTTTTGAGGTCAAAAGGAATGTTTTAAGCAATAAAAAGCTCAAAAATGCAATAAAAAGGGCTTTTTGACCTAAAATTAGCGTTTTTTACCTATTTTTCCTTCAAAATCGAAAAACGATATGGGTAAAATGCACTCCAGAAAAAAAACGATATGGGTATTTTGCGTTTCTCGGATTTTAAACCCCCCCCCCCTACTTTGGGGTTTAACCCCCCCCACTCCGCACCAACTTGCCCATGTATGTTTGGGAGGTATACCCGACCCTCCAAATTTGGGGGGTTCCAAAATTTTTTAGGGTATACCTCAAATACCCCATTTTTAGCGTTTTTAGTACTGGGACTCTACAAATTTGAGGGGGGGGGTGTCCGGGGTACCCCCAAATTTTAGGGGGTGTTGGCTATGGTCAGGATTTTTGGGGGGTATAACTCCTCCCAACCCCCCCCCCCTCTGCCCACCTATGTCAGAAGGTCTTCAAGGGGGAGTAGCCCGGTCTTTTAGTTGATTAAGGATCAATGGACCCGAGATAACTAGAAGCTGGAACTGGGACTGGGAGCCAAAAATAGGGAATTGGAATTTGGAGATGTAGTGGGAAAACTTGAAGCCGAAAATAAAAATTGCTGAATACTGGACCTAATCCTAAGCAAAACCTAAATTTAAGCCCAACCCCTTTTAATAGTAGTGATGTAATTTTGACCCTCATTTATCGTTATTTAGTTCCTCAAATTTTTATTTGCATGGAGAGGAGATTAAAAGTGAAGACATAAAATAACATATTTTGCCCCAAGTTTTGCTTAACATAAAATTATTCTGCTTTGTTTATGTTTTTTTTTTATTTTTATGAAAAAATTGCCAGTCCGTGCCGGATACATATTGTTACCACTACCAATAACCCAAAACCTCTATCGGTACCAGGAAAATTTTTACGGGTTGAGCCACCACACAGGACCCTGCTGACCGTCGGGCAGCACTAACAGGCCTATGTGTATAAACCACCTGGTTTGTAAATCTTTTCTTTTAAGGTAGAACACCACAGTTAGATTTTGACGGCAGATCTTTTCTAATTAATTTTTACTAACGTAATTTGACCTGCTCATTCAATTTTTGACATTCATTTTCCTCAAAAAATTGAATTGTTATCGTTCACAATTATTAAATGACACCAATAAAATACATGTCAAAAAATAGATTATATTGTAATAAAATTCATTACCAAAATATTCTATTTTTTTGATTTTTCATTTAGAGTATCTTGAATAACGAACACTTTTTTAATTAAAAAGTTAAAAATTTAAAAAAAAATTTTTTAGGTTAAAAATATTGCCTGCGAGAGACTCGAACCTACGGGTCTAAGGATCCGAGTCTGACACGTTAACCACTCGGCTGCTGGCCCATCTGATATCTCCCTTGTAAAAGATACTTTTAAACAAACGTGTCGAAATGTGGTTTCTCGACGTCACGTCAAATCAAAAAAAAATTAATGAAAATTAAAAATATTTATTCGCTCAGATTTTAATGAATTGTTTGGAAATAGTTAGACAGACATAAGTCTAATTAATACTTTGAATTGTATTTAATTAAAAAACTAATTCAGGATTTTTTTATTTGATTTTTCTTTTAAATACATTGATTTTTTTAATTTTCTTAAAATTTTGAATTACGTTTTACTCTAAACCACATCTAAAAGTTGCCCCCTATTTTTCGTTAACTTTGTATTTTTCGCCTATTTTTTGTTAACTTTGTATTTTTGCCCCCTATTTTTCGTTAACTTTGCAGGAAAAACTGAGCGAATCAAATTTTTTAAATGGCCAAAAACTGTTTTTGGAACTTTAAATTCATCAACCTCAACTTTAAATTCATCTCGAAATAGAACATTCGGTAAATAATGAAACTATTACCATTGGATACATTATAGTTTGAGCTTCGATTGCACTATACTTTTGTCAGACAAAAATTAATATCTAAGTTGATACCTAACTTTTAGTAAAAGTCGTTGTAACTGTGATGTTCTACCTTAAGGTGGAACGATACAGTTCCTGTCGGTTTTTGTGTATAACTCCTGCCGTACGTGACGGACAGAAGCAAACCATATGTTAGGAGAAAGGGTATTTTTTCTGGTCAGTTCGGTATCCTTAACATTTTCGGAGGACTATTTCACGCTGAGATATGCTTCATTGAAAAAGGCATTTTAAAACAGTTTTACCCAATTTAACAGAACCAGAGTTATGCCCACAAATTTTTTTTAGCGAAATCGCTACTATTGAAGCTTTTTTAATTTCGTTTTATTCCTAAAATTGTTGAAATAAAAAATAAAAAAGTGATACTTGAGATTTCGTTAAAAACTTAAAAACTGGCTCAGAATTATGATACAACTGCTATGTTAAAAGTTGGAAACAAACTAATTCCTATTAAATGACTAAACTTTCATTTATATTTTTTTGATTTGACGTTGGGAAACTATATTTTGAAACGTTTGTTAAAACTAGGTTTTAAGAAAGAAACGCAGACGGAGCAATAGCCGAGTGGTTAGAGCGTCGGAATCAGAATCCAGCAGCTCTAGGTTCAAAAAATTAATTCAAAAACAAAAAAAAATTAACCTTAAAAAATGTTTGTTTTTTTTATTTTTAACTTTTTAATTAAAAAGTGTTCATTATTCAATACTGTATTCAACCCCGAGTACGTGTTTTAAAATAATTTTGAGGTAAAACCAGTATGTAGTCAGAATACTCCTCAAGGGGGAGTCGCAACCCCTCTAGCTCTAGGGCCCCCCGGGGGTAGAATTGAAAAACGGAGGTCGGATTCGTCATTTGGACTTCCGAAAGCCCCCGAGTACATGTTTTGGGGAAAATTGGTGAAATTTTTGCAACTGTATCGTTCTACCTCAAAGAAATGAGTTCAGCTTGGCATGGCTAGATTATTGTTGTTGAACGTTTGCAGGCAACGCATGGCTATTTTTCATCCAGAAAACCAACCAGTGGACACAATTGCGTGCCCAGGGAGGAGGGCGGGGGGGCACCCCTTCTCCCGAACTCTGGCGAAGCCGCATTTTTTCCGGAGGGGGGACCCTTAAGTTTTTTGAATTTTGGGAGAAAAAAATTTTTTCTTTAATATTAAAACAAAAACTTTCCTGATGCCTTCCAAAAGCATATTAATAGTCAAACAAAAAACCAAATTTTCCCCGCTTTGCGGTAGTTTAAATTGTAAATTTATCTTAGTTTTTGGATTCTAGGAAATTTGAACGCCAGCACTTGATCGCCGAGCATTAGACCGCCAGCATTAGAACGCCGCTCACTTGAACGCCGAGAATTAGACCGCCCCAGTACGAGTTGTTTTAAAACAGACGTTAAAACTCCCCGCCAAGGTAGTATAAACTCCCCCAAGTATAAAAAAACTCAATAAACAAATGTTTTCAATAAAATATTTAAACAAAGCAATGTTGTTTTAACAACAAACGATGAATCAAAAATTTATGTTTTTTCTAACTAAACCTAATCAAAACCTGAATTAAAGAAAGAAAAAACTTAGTGAATGGTTAGTGTTTTAATAATTTAAAACTGTTTTTCCTGAGCCTAAGCGAAACCTAAAAATCAAACTAAATATTTATGATAATTTTATATTTAATGGTGTTACTGTTAAGATAACTATTTTTTCCTAAGCCTAAGCAAAACCTAAAAATTAAACAAAAAGTTTATACTTCATAGTTTGTTTTGCAAAGAAAAAATAAAAAACTAAAACTTTTTAGTTTTGGGGAGTTTATACTGTCGTAGTGCTGTGCTGTTATAATTCTCTGCAGGGGTCTGTTTCATAAAATACTGGTCTTCGTGAATTACAAGTTTATCAATAACTTTTTTTATTCTGAACCATTTGCGTTGAAATTTGACATGAAAAAAGATTATATGCCATGTGCAAACTATTTAAAATTTCATGTACGTAGCTGTTGTGTGTTTAAAGTTATTCCAGTTTTAAACTTTGGTCACTTGTAATTTTTTACAAGTTCTCAAAAGAAAAATTTACCGTAGTCGGAGTAGGGTTGGATTTAAAAAAGAAATTTGGATAAAAATTATATGCAATACTGCGGCGGTCTAATGCTCGGCGGTCTAATGCTCGGCGTTCAAGTGCGTGGCGTTCTAATGCTGGCGGTCAAATGCTCGGCGATCAAGTGCTGGCGTTCAAATTTCCCGGCACCAGTTTTTGGAATTAAAATCGATTATGCCGTTTAATAATTGAGGCATACATGTTCAAACTACTATAACTATAAACATTATTAATCTTTTATTAACGTCAGGCCAGGGCAGGGGTAATTTTTTTTGGCATGGCGCTTGCATCTGCATGCATGTCGTGGGAAATACACATTTTGGCATGGCGCTTGCATCTGCATGCATGTCGTGGGAAATACACATTCCTTTCTTCATACTAACCTCAAGAACTTTAATAAACACACAAATTATGATACCTGAACTAATGACATGACGTCAGCTGTGGTTGTTTGTCGACGTTGCGACAATCTTATCAGGGTTCGGAAGAATTCCGCGCATTTCTGCACGTCCGGCGCTACCTGTTGCTGGGCGGACAAATGGCCGTTTTGCACGGGACCCGAACCGTTATTAACAGGTCGTTGAATAGAATATTCGTTCATTTGCACTCCTTTAGACATTTCAGACACATTTCCTACAGGATTTCCCATTGGGTTTTGCGTCGCAGGCGGCTTGGTCAACATTCGCACGACCACGCCGCTTCGATCGGCCATACCTTTGCCTTTTATAGACGGCTTTTATGCTAATCTTAAAGCCTAAATAACATTTTGCATATATAATTAATTATAAAAATAAAAAGCAAACGGTAATTATAGGTAATATCGCATCCTTTTAATTTATTTAAAACTTGAAAGGAGAAAGAATGGTCACGAACAACGGCACAATAAAAAGTTTTTTGTTAAACTAAAGAATGTTTTTGTCAGCAACTAAGCAAGCAATTAACTTATGTCTGAGCATACGATTAGGAATAAAATTTTCTGATTAAAATGCTTTCGGACTTTAATTTAATCTGTTGTACATATATTTAAAATCCAAACTACATTATATACGAAAACAATTCCTCCAAAAAGACAACGAAAATGCCAGTGAACTTGGTTTGCCGTTATTAAAAAAGTTAGTCTAAATTATTGAGACGAGGTTATATTTCTCCAGTATTTTGTGACTATCGAGGATCGGCAATTTAAAAAAAATTGGACACGAAGATGTGACTGTTCTCAAGATTGATAAAAATACCTTTATCGGAGATTTTTATTGATTTTTTATTTAAAGAATATAATTTTTTTTAAGCGAAAGCGTTTGGCTTAGTTTTAATTCAGGGTAACCTTTAATCACGGTAAAGCAGTAAATATTCAGGGCCGAAAATTACGAAGCGAGATTATCCATAGATTAAACCGGTGTTAGTAAACCCCGCCTTAACCCCCTGACTAACTACAGTATATTTTGGGACTTTTCCAACAAAATCCAAAAATAAAAATCGCAAATAATATATACTTATATTAGCGTAATAAAAATGAAACTACATGACTTTAGAATTGCCTGGATCCTGAGTGCGACTCCTGGGATCCAAACTTAAATAAAACAGGACGTTTTAAAACAAATCATTTTAAAAAATCCTTTCATAGATGAATCTTTGTATGAGCATGGCTGGTCCGTTACTTATTGGTCGTTCTCCATGTTTAGGTTCGGTAAAGGCTGGTTCATACTTATGTAAAAACGTCCTTTGGACAAATACATCACCCATGATGAGAACAAGGACCCAATCGAGTGCTGCTGAGATTGACGCTCTTCGGGTCAAATAACAACACTGGAGACGGAAAGAGACGCCTGGATAGCTGAGAAGCAGCAGTTGGAATGCAAGCTGAAAAAGCTGGAGGACTCTTTGCCTGGTTCGTCACCACTCTCTCCATCTTCCAATTTCCTTGGTCTAGTGGCTGATGTCTGTCAGCAGGTTATTAAGCAGCTCCTGCCTGTTCTTAACAGCCCGTTCGAAGACCACATTGCAAAACTTGACGCCAAGAAGGAGCACGGTCAGTATGCAGTTATCACTGGATTGCAGGAAACAGTGAATGAGGCTGATAGTGTCAATGAACTTGTAAATAAACTGAATGGAGACACTAAGAAAAACAGCAATCTTGTTGTTGACTTTTTTCGTATGGGACAACCCAGAGGATCAAAACCCCCATTGTTAAAGATTAAACTGGCCAGCACCGCCATCCGTAACCGCATCACCCGCTCCGGTGGTAATATTAAGGGTGACATGAAATTCAGATGTGTTTTTATTCGGCCATCATTGACTGTAGAACAAAGGGCCACTCAGTCTAAGCTGCTAAATGATCAAAAATCCTATCGTGAAAAACATCCACTGTCAAAAATTTATATGCGTCACAATAACCTGGGAGACCCCTATCTGTATGACAGCGTTTCAAAAAGGCCATTTGTAGAGGAAAAAACTACTGAAACTGCATAGGAACTCGTGCGACCCTCTTGCAACTCAGATAAAACTAATGGTTTATATTTCAATGCAAGAAGTCTCAGGGATTCCCTTGCAGAGTTAGGCGTTTTGACCTTTGGAAATGATGCTACATCCAAAAATATTTTTTTGGATTATATTTTCATAACAGAAAGTTGGCTGTCAGCAGAAATAAATGATAACTTACTGGATCCTTTATCTAACTATAATATTTTACGCTGATGATTTTTATAGCGTTTACCATCGATGAAATCTTCAATAATTCCATCTGTTCTTGGCTTTCTTAAAAAAATAGTCTGCATAATTCCTGGCTGGCTCAAAATGGCTTTTAGAGTTTTCGTAATAGATATATATTGGTATGAGTCGTAAGTTGTTTTTGTAAAAACTTCCCCTTTATTTGATCGTTTTGATGAAATAATTGGAACACCATAAATTATTTCTTGTGGTTCGACAAAACAACTTTGGGATTTAAAAAAATTTTTTTTGTTTATAATCAAAGCTTAAAAATTCTAACGGGCGAGTGAAACTGTCTAGTTCTTTTTGTAGCTTTAGAACATCATCATTTTCAGGCAAAATCTGTTTAAATTTTTCTTTTACTATTTCAATTACGCTTTCTATAACATCATTGCATGCAGACACAACTTGTTCGCAAGTAGATACTGGTATAGCGCTGTTAGACCGTAGCTCTGCCATGAATTGCATTCCTATCATTTGCGTATTAGTTAAGTCCGTATTTGGATCCTTTTTTGGCATAACCACGATTTTAAAGGACCATTTATTAAAATACCCTTTATTAAAATTTAAGCTTGCATTAAAAAGCCTGCCTAGCACAAGCATAGGATTTTGGGTCGGTGGTCCGCCAAAAATCAAAATTCGTTCTGAATTGAATAAGTTTTATCGAAGTTTTCGAGAAACTGGAGATTTTGCAACAATATTAAAACAATTTTAGGTATTTTTGTAACTTTTGAATATTGTTTCAAGTTAATTATTTCGGTAATCAAGGTTTTTTATATGTGAATTTTTTGGGTTAATTAGAAAAATATAAATTTTTGTAATGCATTTGTTTGATAAAAAATTACGACCAATATCCAAATGTACAGAAAGATTTCGAGGAGGATTTTGTAAAATGATATTAGTAAATAGCAGTCGAACAAAACTGGACATTAAAAATACCGGAAAAATACTTACAAGCAAGAATTTTTGAAAAGAATATGTAGGGCAATTACAACATAGAGTAAACTGAACAATAATTCATGCAATCATTAATAAAACGTATAAATAAAACGTACGTCTCCACTCGATTCAACTCCTATATTTCACCGTTAAAAATTTAAAAAAAAAACGTTTGATTTAAAATTTAAAAAAATTTTTTTGAGCGTCACAAAGAATGAGTAAATTTGGAACGAAGTGAACGTTTTATTAATAAAGTTTTTAATTATCATTCAATTTATTCTATAGGGCATTATTTTATGATGTATTATAATTACCTTTTTATGTTTAAATTTTGTATCTCGTAAGAAATTTTTGAAGTATTTTTGGCGTTTGTGTTTATTTCGCTCTCCTTTTACATGCAAAATCCTCTTCGATATCTTTCTGTAGATTTGAATTTCCGTCAATTCTTTATAACTGTAAAAATTATGGTTATGACAAAACCTCTAAATTATTGTTCTCAATTAATTCAATGTTATTTTCCGGGTTCAAGCTAATATTAAAGTCATTTTCGTCGTTTATTAATGTATTTTCGTGGACTTGTCGTTGCTGAGTTTCAAGGTAATTTTCTTTCAAAAGTCCGTGTTTTCGTCTGAAATGTTGACTCCACGAAACAAAACTGTCATAAGTAAGCCCGCAAAGTTCTTGTCCGCAGGGAAATGGTGGCACATAGCCGCGAAGAACATATGTGTTATTCATATGATGCTGCAGTAGCAGTCGTTTTGAAAAATTTAATTTACAAACAGGACAGATCCACATTTTTCAAATTTTAATTTGAAGTGCTATAAATAAATGTGTAAAGTTACTTTGCACCCGGACCAGAGGAACCGCACCAACCATAATCGGGAGACATGGCCGCATTTTAAGATTCAGTCTATTTATGTTTATATTAGTTTTTTATATTAGTTTCTTGTGTATATTATTTAGTCTATATTATTCTAAAAACTACACAATAAGTTTTTCCGCATATCATAAATGATATTTCATACCTGAGATACGAAGATAACGATAATACAAACCTAAGCTTTTTAAAGATTTAAAAAAAAATAGCTAGCTAAACAGGCAATACCCGCATTTAATTAAAACCGCCAATTTTATTTTGTTTTTGGTATTTTCAATATATTTTTATGATGTCAGCCAGACGTAGTTCCACTATAGTTTTGGATAATGCAAATTAAAACTATTTAAAATACTTAAGTAATAATAACAAAAGTAAGACTCGTGTTTTATTTATCTTTATTAAAAAAATAATAATTTGAAAATAAGTTTAGGTGAAGTGATTTATATAGTAACTTTTTCACAAGGAACCCAAATTAAAACCATTAGACCCTCTAATTATAGCGCGTTTTAGTTAGGGCAGTAAATTTGTATAAGCAGTGCAGTTGCAATTTTTTCTTATATTATTATTTTTTACATTTTTGCTGGTGTTCTCCCGAGCTCCGAATTATAATTTCGGACTTTGTACTTTCGGGAATAATTAAACAGTAAACTCAAATGTTATGCGGTTAAAAAGTTTTGTTTTTGTAAACCGATGTCTTAAAAACAATAGAAAACTCATAAAATTAGGATAAAAAACTTTAAACTATTTTTCAGATTTATTAAGCTCGAAATTGTTTATTTAAGAGGCGGAGCTTTGACTATTGCTGCATTTTAAATGGACAGAGCTCCGAAGAAAAATTTTTGATGGTAAACACATCATTCACTAACTAATCACAACATCAAGTTTAAAACTATTACGTGTAATCTTTTATCTTTTCATATATGGTAAAAAAAATTTTCTTCGGACACTTTAGACAAAATGTGTATCACGCTTAAAACTAATTATTTTATTTAAATAAATCATTATTAAGTTTCGAAACAAATTGCAAATATTAAAAACACGTTGAAATAAAACAAAAAAATATGTTTTTGGTTCAACATACCCTATTTTAAAATATGTCTAGTAAATACATTTTTTGACTTGAGGTAAAATAAAATATAAAAATTTTACGAAGTAAGACAAAATACAATAATCTTACAATATGCCATAAAATAATAAATTTTTAAAATTAGGATAAATCACGAAAATTAGAACAACAAAAACACGTTATAAACCGTTATAAAAATATAAGTGTATAAAACTTTACGATTACGCATTAATATTATAAATATGAGCATAGTTCATTACAATAAAACAAAAAATATACACTAATACGTATCAACACACGTTAAATTATCGACTTGTCGGCAATATTAGTTTGTAACAAAAATTTCAAAGACTGTGCTTTTAAAATGATAATTCCGCCAGAAATCCGCCAGTTTTTTTGCACTTGTTTCAAAATATTTTATGTGTCGAAATTTTCTCCAACTGCAAAAACACCGTGCATATAAAAAACTAGATACCTTATAAGAAAGTGCCAAATTATGATTAAATTACGATAAAATTGTTTAATAAAGTGTTATCTATGGTGTTTGGCACTCCGATTTTTTGTTTATTTCTAAGAGAGGACTGTAGCAAAACTAATCTT
>JASAMX010009072.1:0-11774 GCA_030248175.1 Microlaimidae sp. YZB2_3 | reverse complement strand
GACTTTTGGTTGGCCCAAATAAGTTTTTAAGCTGTTTAAGTAATTTGTTTGGTTTGGTAAAAATTATACGCAGCTTGCACTGGAACTCGGTTTATACATGAAGAATGCAATATACATAAGCGTCACCATAATGGATAATTAATTACCGTATCTCCTACTTATCTTTCGTAGTATGCAGATCAACCGATTGAAATTTCGCGCGCTTTCAATCCGTTGGTCTGCATACTACAAAAGATAAGTAGGAGATACGGTAATTACTCATTATGGTGACACTTATGTATATTACATTCTTCATGCATAAACCGAGTTCCAGTGCAAGGTGCCTATAGTTAAATAACAATTCTCCAATAGTTAAATAAATCCTATAAAATTAGGCATTGGGCATTGGGCCATTCAAGTACACGGTAACATAACAGTACTAATCTTAACATTTTTATTTTTAGATATATATTTACAAAAACATTACTCTATACAAAGTAATTGTCACCTCATTGACTTGTTATAAATACTTAACAAATCCTATAAAATAAATGACTTGTTAAAAAATACACTGTATTTACAAAAGAATTCGTAAAACCAAAACTTTGGCACCTTTTGGAATAGTCTTTAAATGATCAGTTTTTCCTCCTAAGAAAGCTAAAATGTCACCTAATCGGGCGTTATGTTCTGGATCCACTTAGTCTTCGTCAATAGAAGACTTAAATATTATAATTATTAATTATTATTATTACAATTATTATCACTAATAAAAAATATAATTTTAATAATCATTATTTTGTTATTAGTTACTAGCCTTGAAAAATGCTTTAAGAATAGTCAGAAAAAAGGGGCGATTTCTCCCCGGGCATGTGTTTAGACAGAAAAGATGTGGACTAAAGGTAAACCCAATGTGGCTGAAACAGTTGTTCGTTGGATTAAAAAATGCCCTCATTAAGTAACCATTCAAATCACGAGAAACTGACGTCACTTTATCAAAAAAATTTGTATTTGATTTGACCAGCTGTCCACTCAGTAAAAATTTCTACCATATGATAATAATTTATTTATACGTTGAACTAATTACACAGCATTTTTTTAATTACATTGCATTACAATGCATTTTAATCTGATGAAATGACAATAAAAAATTTATACAAGCGCGAAATCGCCACTTTTTCAATTAGAAGGTTATATTTGCATGTGTAAGAAACAACTATAAATTTGAAAAAGTGGCGATTTCGCGCTTGTCAAAGATTGCTCTGACTATAATTTTTTTCAATTGTCATTTCATCAGATTAAAAAAATGCTATGTAATGCAATGTAATCTCAGACTAGTATATACATCTTTTCTGTCTAAACACACGCCCGGGGAGAAATCGCCCCTTTTTCCTGCTTTTTTCTTAGATCATTTTTTAAGGCTAGTCTACCACGTTTTAAAATCAAATTAAAGAAATAACCTTATATAGTATAGTCTTAGCTGCGCAATGACAAATGTTTATAATCAATCCGTTGCCGAGATATAATGTTTTAACAGTTTTAATATTATCAATAAAAAACGTATTTTTCGTGAACATTACAATGTGAAAAACTTTGCCAACATCCTCCATTCTTTATTTATGGTTGATAATTTGAATTTTTAAATTAAATATAAAAAAGAGTCTTAGCTATGCAATAATATAAATTTCTAATAGTGCTTGATTATTAATACGACTTTAAAATTATGTTGTCAACAATTTAAATTTTAAATTTGGATACTGAAAAAAGTGGCCCCTAAAAAAATTGTTGCGCCATTTTTTACCCTTTCCAAAGAGCTCATGTTTATTTCTGATAAATCAGTAACAACGGAGTAGTATCGGTTTTAAGATATAAGCGTTTGAAAAAAAACTATTAATCATATGGAGAACAGGGACATGAAAAAAAATCTATTCCTAACAGAGAATGATTTATTCTGGTGTTCACTTGGAATAAATCTTCTCCCTGTTATAAATCATGTACACATATTTACATATTTAAAACAACATCTTTTTATTAATTTTTACGTCATTTCGTGGGTTTTTTTTTAATCTTTAATCGAGGTTTCAGATCAAAGCATTGTGACTATTCTTTTTGAATTGGTAATTTTATTCTGATAAAACATTTAAAATGCCCGGAATACTAAAAAAACACCTTTCTTATTAAATAAACTTTCGAATGTTTTACTTAAGGTAAGAATTTCGATCGAATAAATTTAAAATGTGAACCCTAAGCAAGCCTAAGCAGAAGGCTTAAATTCAAGTTATTAACTGTTTAGAATTTTAAGCAACATATAAAAAAATTAAAACTCAAAGAAAATTTTGGCGGCGCCAGAAAAAAATAAATTCTGCATATCTTTGGAAAGGTTTTCGGAAATTTTGTCTAAACATCTCGTCTTCGGAAAACTCGTCTTTTCGATACGATTTTGTAAACGTACTTTTTAAAAGACAAGTTTCTCGTAATTTTCGACTTAAACAATGAATCGAAAACATTTTTTTCTTAAGCCTAAACAAAACCTAAAAATCAAGTTAAATTTTACCATGATAATTTTTTGTTTAATGATTTGTTTCGAAAAACTGCAAACCTAAGCCTGAGCGAAACTTAAAATTTAAGCAACATTTTATTGTAGTAAATTTGGATTTAATAGTGTGTTTTTTGAATTAAAGCGTAAAAACCTTATTATTTTCCTAAGCCTAAGCGAAACCTACAAAACAAGCAAAACTTTATGGTTTGTTCGCTCGCCTACAAAAGCGAAACCTACAAAACAAGCAAACTCGCCTGGTTGAAATACGTTTATAAAATCGTATCCAAAAGACGAGCTTTCCGAAGACGAGATGTATAAGATAAGATGTTAAAAGACGAAATCTAAAAGACGAAACTTCCAGACACCCTTTGGAAAAAATCACTTCTCGATTAAAATAAACTTTTTTCCAAAATCTAAGCAAAACCTAAAAATCAACCTAAAAATAAAGAAAAAACAAACCTGTTTAATGTCGAATTAACTGCTGAATGAAAAAGTTTTTTTTGTTTTTATATGGAATTACTTTATCTTAAATACTTTGTCTTAAAATTGATAAACTGAAAGGAAAAAATTAATTTATTTCAGGATATTAATTTTCTATAAAAAAATATTCAGTTTACTTAATTATGGCATATTTTTTATATATTCAAACAAACTAAAACTAAGGGTAAATCCAAGGTGGTTGCAACAGTTGTTTGTTGGATTAAAAAATGCAACCATTAAGTAACCACTCAAATCACGAGAATCTGACGTCAATTTATCAGCCAATTAGATTCGATTTAATATAGAGTATTTGCTTTTATATTTTAGTTTGAACTTGATTCTTTGTTGGTGGTGTGGCGCAATTGGTTAAGCCGTAGTCAAATTGAGAGAGGTCAAACTCTCATGAAACCAATTTTTTTTATAGATTTTTTATAATTTTTAAATTTTATTCACATAGATTAAAAACAAAAACATCATTTGTTTTGTTGTTGTTATTTTCCCTATGCAGATTATGCAAAGGGCAGGCGCTAAGACAAGCCAGGAGGGGCAAAAAAATTTCACCCCGAAATTAAAAAAATTCAAAAAATTGAGACTCTTCGTCCAACATTAATAACGATTTTGGCAACCTTTACCGCTAGAATGTTCACTGCATGCTGTGTTCACCACTGTTTTCATCATAAAATATTTGTTTCCTGCTTTTTGTTTTTTTGTCAATTTTTTAAATGTTTTGTGATTTGGATATTCTAAAATATCATAATACTCTATATAGGCACCTTGCACTGGAACTCGGTTTATACATGAAGTATATGCAATATACATAAGCGTCATCATATGGGATAATTATCGTATCTCCTACTTATCTTTCGTAGTATGCAGATCAACCGATCAGTTGATCCGAAGAATCAACTGAAATTTCGCGCGCTTCGATCGGTTAATCTGCATACTACAAAAGATAAGTAGGAGATTCGGTAATTATCCATTATGGTGACGCTTATGTATATTGCATACTTCATTTATGAACCGAGTACCAGTGCAAGGTGCCTATAAATGCAATAATTCACAAATAATTTTATGTGAGTAAAAAGGTAATTTTGCCATATACTGCAATTGGTTTACTACTGAACGCTTTGCAGTGAAAACCAGTTTGCACTGAAGCATTGAATTTCCGAAAAATTGCTGATGTTGTGTTAATGAAAAAATTTGACACTGGCTATGGCTGCTAATTAATTATATGGCAACCGGACAGTTGCCTGGGGTGAAAGTGCCTTTTTTTCTCTGTATTTTTTTCTCTAGTATCTCGAGTATTTTTTAAAGTTAAACTGCTGTAGAACTATAAGGTAAATCTAAAAAAATATCTTAATAATTTACACAATGGCAAATTTTTCTGGTAAATCAACTATTTTGTTGCAGAAATAACTGTTTTCTTTTTGAAATCTTAATTTCTGTTTGTACCTTGTACGATACTAAATTCACTTTATGTAACTCATTCTTTAACGGAGGAAACGAAATGTAAACCTGTTTTACCTTTCCCAAATAGGAAGATGATCGTTCCAGAGTTTTGTATATTTCTTCTTCGGGTTTTTGTTTCTGTTCTATTTTCTTATGGTTATTTTTCTTGTGGTCTTTATTTTTTTTCTTATTGGCATTTACTTTATTTTTCCAATTACAATAACATCGCCACATGTTTATTTACTTTGAAAAATATTTATTCAAACCAAATTAGGCGAAATGTCGTTAACATGAAATTTTTTAAAAGTTTTGACAGGGATTTTTCGTTTTTTTTATTTAATGATCAGATAACAGAATTAATATCATACTAAGCATAGTTTATGCATAGTTTAATTCTTCTGTTTTCATCATTTCATTGTGTTTATTTTTTCTTTTTCTATTTTTTTTCTTTTTTTTTTTTCATCAACAACATCAAATCTGCGACTTAATTGCCGCCAATATGAATCACAATTGTAACTAATTATCAATGAACATAGCTATCTGATATGACTTTAAAGGCTCAAAAAGAGCGCTTATTTAAGTCAGTTCCAAAACTCTTCTTGAATGCATCCAAAGAATCGACAGTTACTTGAGATGGGAGTAGATTGTTCCAAGGTGTAACAACCCTATTTGCAAAAGAAAATTTCCTTGCATTAATTCGGCAGTCTTCCATTGCCAATTTAAATGGATGACCACGGGTGGGCTGCAGGTTAAACTTAAAAAAATCATTGGTTTGCAAATTGTTTAAGCAATGTATAATTTTAAAGCACTCATATAAATCAATTTTGTCTCTTCGATCCTTTAATCTTTCTAAACCTAGGTAATTCAGTCTATGTTCATAACCAACAGGTAACAACTTGCATTTATAAAACAAACGCCTAGTGAAATTTTGTTGCACTTTTTCCAAAATGTTTATATCCTTTTGTAAATAAGGGTTCCAAACTGCACTAGCATACTCCAGAATTGGTCTAACATAGGACTTATATGCTTTTTTGTTTGTTTCTATGTTTGTCTGCTTTTTTGCGAGTTTTTTTTGAAACTTTGATTTTTTGTTTTGCACTTAAACTTAGTGCAAATTTTTCTTGTTTAGGCATTGTTTAGCCTGAATAGTGTCCTTAATATTTAGAACGTTTCACTTAAACAAAATAAATCATTTGATTAGAGCATACAAAACCTATGTCATTGGAGTTTGCTAATGTTATTTGGAATCTCTATTTAAAGCGCGACATAACACTAATTGAGCGCGTTCAAAATAATTTTACAAAAAGATTGTTTAAAAAATGTAATATAGGTTATGTTCCATACGATGAACGTTTAAACATCCTTAAACTGACCAAACTATAACTAAAAAAATTAGATTTACATTGTATGTTAGCGACAATGACGTCGCCAATTTGATTTTGAGGAAATAAAATAATATAAAATGATTATGCAATAAAATTAATTGATAGTTCTGTTATCTGATTATAAAAAAAGAACATCGTCGTAAAATTACTGATCTTTCCAAATGGTACAAAATAATGAATAACAAAACCAGCCTTAATCCGAATGATTTTTTTTAATTTTAACTATAATAATACAGAAATCACTTATTCAAACTAAAATTGAAAAAAAAAATTAGAATTAACACTAGAAAATTTACTTTAGTAATAGAATCGTATCAAAATGAAATAAACTTTCCGAAAAAAAGTATCATTAAGTACTTTTTAATTAAATTCTAAAAACATAAAATATGGCTTAATATACTAGAGCTTATTTATTAAGCCTTTTGAGTCATTTTCTGGTTAACCTTGTCTTGTTTTGTGACTTTTATTGGTTCGCACTGGTTTTTAAAAATTATTTTGGTTCATTATGTTGTTAACTAGAATAAACACTTTGACTTTCAAAATATTTCCTTTTGCGCTTGCCGAGTGCGAGTTTTTTTTTTCACCGCAAGACTCATTAAGCAAACGACTCAGTGAGCGAACAAATATTTAAACGGTTATTTTTTTTACCATTGTTAAACCTCGTATGCATTCGAATGTGCGATAGCGATTTTCAAATTGTAATACAAATATGACAAACAACGATTTTACGTACCACAATCTGTATGACTGCAGTGGTACCTAATGTGAATAGAGGTTGCGTTTACACACCACCATGGCCGGACAAAAACTGTGAGACGAAAATCGTCGTGACCACAGCAAAATGAGCCAATCATTATAAAAGACACGTAACCGTGACTCATTTTGCAGTTAGAAGGATCCTGTTTCAAATTTGAAATGAGTCACAGTCGCATATATTTTTAAAAACATTGTGGCTCTTTTTGCTGAAGTAATAACAAAATTTTTGACCGTGGAAGCCTGGAAAAGCCTACGATTAAATGTAAAAAAAACAGATTATACGTTATTTTTAAGACAACAAATTAAAAAAAATTTAAAATTTAATAAAACTTTCAACATACTATAGAAACAAACTCTCCTAGACAGACAATCCATAAGTTAAAAAACTTTGAAAAAACTTAAATAATAAATTAACAAAAGGAAAATGGATGGTAATTTATTTGTCCATATGTTGAAAAATTTTTACTGTGCTGGTGAGAATTTCCTTGTACGTCACATATGTTAGCCCTTTTTGGTTTATGTATAAATATTTTTCTTAACATACTAGTGTTTAAAAAAATATTGCAAAACCTCTGTCGATCTTAAACCTCGCGCACAACCCAACAAAACCGACCTTTCTTAAAAAAGTAAAAAAAGATAAATAAATTGTATAAAAAAGCATTTTTTAAAGAGTGGGCGTATGAACACAACTGGGTCATTTTGCCCCACGGCGCTGTAGCAACCATATTTTACCTTCAAACTTATATTTATGAACAGGGCTGGTATTCTGATGAGCGTTTAAATGTTTTTATTTATTTAATGATCAGATGACAGGGGTCGTATTCTGGAAAAACATTTATATTTACCCCGATAAATCCATTCCAATAAAAAGTTAAAAAATCATAATTTTAAAGCACTCATATAAATCAGTTTTGTCTCTTAGGTCCTTTAATGTTTCTACGCCTAGGTAATCCAGTCTTTGTTCATAACCAACAGGTAACAACAGGCATTTATAAAACAACCTTCTAGTGAAATTTTGTTGCACTTTTTCCATAATATTTATATTTTTTTATAAATAAGGGTTCCAAACTGCACTAGTGTACTCCAGAATTTGTCTAATATAGGACTTATACGATCTGAGAACATTATTTTTAGAGTTTGAATTGAATGTTCTAAAAATTAGTGATGTCACTCTCATTGCTTTTTTTGCTGTGATTTCACAGTGTTAGACAATTTCATATCATGAGATATATAAACACCTAGGTTACGCATCAATTCTGTGGTTGCAGATACATTATTACCAAGCTTATATTTACAAATTAACTCTTTGCTATGAATAAAATGTAGAAAATGAAAGTCCTTTATTTATACATGAAAATACACCCAAAGGAAAATAAATTAATATGGATTACAGTAGAATGTAAGAATACTGAAATAATAAAACAAAATTGAAAAACATTTTAATCCTTAAGATGAGTCATTTAAAATGTAAAATAAAGGGAAGGCAGACACTGAGCCAAATACTTAATGTGTCGATCAAACTTTGAAAATTTATCAAACTAAAGTTGTTTATTTTAGACTTAAATATTTTTATGTTAGTAGATGTTACAATATCTTCAGACAGGTGATTCCAGTATTTTGCTACTCTAATGTTAAATAATTATAAAAAAATTCTGCTATGAATTTAAATATGAAGAATTTCACATTTATGATCTGATAATTGCAATTGCCAGTCTTTTGACCAGTTGTGTATTCTATCTAAATCTTTACGAAGTCTTAAGGTTTGAATGTGGTAATCTTTAGATGAAGATTTTGCAAACAATATCATTAATATAAATAAAAAAAAGAAATAGACCCAAAACAGAACCTTGAGGAACTTGAATTTTTTACAAGAAATGATTTGGATATTGAGTCATTTATTACAAGTTTAATTTCCCACCCAACTAAAAATTCTTTTATCCAGTTCACAATAGTGACTGCAGTTATTGCTTTAATTTATTTAGAATACCTGTCAGTTATCATGGGTGGCGCGGGAGCGCCACGGGGCGATTTATCCCCGCGGCGCCGCGCCAACTATTATTAGAGAACGTGGGTACATTTTGAAATTCAGAACCTTCTTCTTCTTCTTCTTCTTCTTCTTCTTCTTCTTCTTCTTCGTCTTCGTCTTCTTCTTCTTCTTTTTCTTCTTTTTTTCTTTTTCTTCTTTTTTTTCTTCTTCTTCTTCTTATTTAGAGAACGAAGGTAAACTTTGTCTGGAGCGCCACTGGACCGCTAACTATAATTAAACAACGTGGGTAAATTTGTAATTTAAATTGATCTTCTTCTTCTTATTATTATTTTTATTTTTATTATAAATAAATTATCGGTGGCGCGGGAGCGCCACACGGAGACTAAGCCCAACGGCTTCGCGCAAACTATAATTAAAGAAAGTTGGTAAATTTAGTATTATGTTCTTCTTCTCTTTATTATCAATATATTACTTTTCAAACGCTTATATCTTAAAACAAGTATTCTTTCCTCGTTACTAATTGATCAAAAAACAAAAAAAAGGGTTCTTTGGAAATCGTAGAAAAATGCGCTATAATTCTTAGGAACTACTTTTTATTCATAAATAACATTCAAACTGTTAAAAAAGTATATCTCGGCAACGGAATGATTATAAACATATGTCATTGCGCAGCTAAAACTATAGACTAGTTCGGAATAAGCGTCTTTTACTGTACGAGAGAGGGTACAAAAAGAAAAAATAAAATTTGAAAAAATCTTAGCTTTCTTAGTTTCTTAAGTTTAAACCTATACTTCATAAAAATTGCTACACAATGATATGTTTCACTACGTTGAAGTGCTGTAATATATCAGTTTGTGCTAAATAAGTTTTTGTTTTTTAATTAAACGTCACAATAGTTTAAAATCACCACTAAAATATGATTGGCGCTAGTAGTTATTGTACCCTCTTCCTAACACTAAAAAACCCTCTATTGTTTATTAGGCTATAAAGTCTATAGTTTATTAGGCTATTTTTTAATTTAATTAAAAAAATGGTAGACTAGCCTTTACATGCTCTAAGAATAGAAGGGAAAAAGGGGAGATTTTTCCCCGGGCGTATGTAGACAGAAAAGACTATTGTCAGATGGACATTATGTGGACAATAAGAATTTTGCCTTTGGTTTAGGCAGCTGCTCACTGAATAAAAATTTTTACCATATGATAATGATTTGTTTATACATTGATCTATGGTTGAATTTTATCTGGCTGACGCTAAAAATTAGAATGCAGACATGAGGGGACCAATTAAAATTAAAAAAATCAAATAAAAACGCAAATTTTTTTTACTTGCACCTACTTTTTCACAAAATATACAAAAATTAACCAACTTTAGCCCTTAAAAAATTTGCATTTAAGTTACAAATTAAATAACTTGATAAAAAATTATTAAAATAAATTTGTTTTTAATCTTTCCCTCTACATATGATTGGCCGCTTTAGTTTAAAATTTTGAAGGTTTTTGTTGTAAAATAATCGATTTAATATGCAAATATCGCGGTCAGCTGGATTTTATTTGCCTATAATTACGCAGCACTGTTGAATTTTTTAGTTTGATGAAATACCAATTGAAAAAATCATACTCACAATCTTTGACAAGCTCGAAATCACCACTTCTTCAAATTTATATTTGTTTCTTACACATACAAATATAACCTTCTAATTGAAAAAATGGGGATTTCGCGCTTGTCAAAAATTGCTGTGAGTATAATTTTTTCAATTGACATTTCATCAAACTTAAAAAAATGCAACAGTGCTGTGTGATTAGATCAATGTATAAACAAATCATTATCATATGGTAAAAATTCTTATTCAGTGAGCAGCTGCCCAAACCAAATGCAAAATTCTTATTGTCCACATAATGTCCATCTCAAACTAGTCCACATCTTTTCTGTCTAAACATACGCCCGGGGAAAAATCGCCCCTTTTTCCTGCTCCATTCTTAGAGAATTTTTCAAGGCTAGTATTTTATTATTAGAGGCAGAGAAATGAAAGGCCACAGCGCGATTCAGTTTCGCGGCGCTGTGTAAATCATTAAGAAAACGTTGGTGAATTTGTTATTAAAAATTATGACGGTAATCCAAATGTACAGAAAGGCCCCGAAAAGGATTCTGTAAAATTAAATTAGGAAAAAAGAGGCAAATATGCTCGGACATAAAAAATACCTGAAAATTCTTCGAAAAACAATTTTTGAAAAAAAAATATGAAAGGGTAATTGTAATACAAAAATTAAATACAACATGGAGTAAACAAAATAATATGAATCGATTGATGAAACGTATACTTCGCCTCCCAATTTAACTCCTACATTTTACCGTTAAAAATTAAAAAAAAACGTTTAATTTTAAAAATAATTATAAAACAAAATATTTTTGAGCGATCAAATGAAAGAGTATTTAGAAAGAGATGCGGATTTTATTAAATTTTTTTTTTATTATTATTCAGCTTATTCTATATGGAGCGTTATTCTATGGTGTATTATTCTTACCATTTTATGTTTTTTGTTTAAAAATTGTATCTCTTAAGAAATTTTTAAGTATTATTAGGTGTCGTTTTTTATCCCGCTTCTTTTTACATGCAAAATTGTCTTCGAGACATTTCTGTAGATTTAAATCGATGTCTTTATTCTTCATCAATTTAAAACGCTCATTGATATTAAGTTTCGAATAAATACAAACATGGGAAGTGAACAAGGGATGTTTTCTATGACTTAACAAGACTCATTCTCCAAAAATTATTGGTCTTTTTGTTAGAGGGCTGCCAACGCCTCTAAAGCGATGGCACGATAAAAAACACTTTAAAAGTTTATTTTAACGCGACAAAAATGCGTACTCGACATAAAATTTTGAACAAAAAAATCATTTGGATTACGATTGGTTTTTGAGTAAAATATTTTCTGCGTTTAGCTAGATTAATAATGTTACGCCGTTTTTTTAATTTTTTGTATTTAAAAATATTAAAACTATTTTCATAACAAACGTAGTTTTAATTGCATCGTTTAAATACTCTTAGTATAAAATTTGCGTTAAACTTGTTCATTTATTTTTACATCTTTAATTATATATAGGATTCCAAACCAGCCTAGCATACTCAACAAGATCGTAAACATGTAAAAAAATCTTTAGGTGAGTTTCGGTTTTTGAGTAAAGTACAATGTATTTTCTGCAT
>JASAMX010009070.1:0-34207 GCA_030248175.1 Microlaimidae sp. YZB2_3 | reverse complement strand
ATAGTACGCCACAGAACTGTACCGACAAAAAAATGTAGGGCACATAAGAGTCGTGTGAATTGCGTTTGCTACACCACACGACTCTGACGCAAAACAGTACTGGCACGAAAGAGTACTGGCAAAAAAAAGTAAGATATTCACGTTTTGCGTTTGACTCAAAACAGTACTGGCACAAAAGAGTGCTGAAAAAATAACTTAATGTTAAACCTATTACTACTAACAGCTGCTTAATTTTATTACGATAAAAATTAATGAGCAGCGTTTTATACAGCAAACTCTTCTATTTTTAATAGATCATTTAATAAAGTTCTTTGTTCATGTAACTACATAGTGAGTGTTAGCGCCACTGTAAGCCCCTTGAGCTGTTTAATTTGAGTAAATATAGTTGTGACCGTGCCTACCGCAGGTACGTTTTAAAACTTTTTTTTATTTTTAAATTTTTTTTACATTTTTAAAATTTACTGGAGCTAAGCCGTGGGTTTTTTCTGTTTTGTAAAAACTAAGTTATTTAAAAAAGAAATTAAAAAAATCGTAGACAACAAATTACGCTTCATTACTAATGTTCCTTCCTACTATCTGCAGTTGGCTCATGTTCCTTCAAGGTTTCTTTGAAACATATTTAACTTGAAAAATGTTTTTAAGTTATTTTCTCTTTTAGGAATATTTTTATAAAGTTTTTAGAAATTTAGTGAAAAATTAATTTAAAAACAGTTTTGACAGAAATTCCAAAAAGCAAAAACAGTTTTATTAAGTAAAAAATAAATATTTAATAAAAATCAGTTTTAAAACCTATTGCAGAATTTAAAACTGTAACTTTCTCATTTGTTTTGTATGCATCATAAAACCAACATATGTTATACAGAGAAGCATGTTTAACTTCACAGTTGATTATATTTTTTAATTAGGGTAGAATACATGATTTATTTGGGCCTGTAACAAATAAACATGTTCCCTGTGGAGCTCCGGAACGCCAGTTTTTGGAGCCTTGCAGAATCTTCATAAACACATGGGGCGCCAGTTTATTTTCAAAATAATTTAGCATATAATTAAAGAGTAATATTTTAATTTTTCTTATTTTTTGCGGACTCAAAGTTTCTAAACAATCATAAATACAAAAAAATAATTGTAAAAAAATGGCTAAAAATATTTTAATTTTTCTTATTTTTTGCGGACTCAAAGTTTCTAAACAATGATAAATACAAAAAAATAATTGTAAAAAAATGGCTAAAATAACAAACTTTTTAAAATTAAATAAATTGGAGGATAAAATAATAAGAGCAGATTCTGACTTTTTTGTTTTAATCATCGTTTTTTCGGAGCATGATAACTTAATAGCACACATAACATAATTAACAACTTTGATTTAGTTAAAAAAACAAAAAACTCTGGATTGTTATTTTAAAAAAAAAATGTATTATGATTTCAATCGATTAATTTTTTTAGCAAAAGTCAAAACGTGATTTATTAGCATTTAAGAACATACGATTAAAATTAAAAAAAGTTATTTTTTTATTAAAGATAAATCCGAAATGCCCATCTTTTACTACACGATAATTTTTATACACCGTTTGTATGCTTGTATTCTAATAACCTAAGCGCGACAGAAAAAAGATTGGAACAAAAATAATTACCAATATTACCACGGCCCAAAAAATATACTTTAATATTTTAATACTTTAAATCAATTTAAAGTACTTTAATACTTTAAATTGATTTCTTAAATATGCAAATTTCCATTTGAATCACTAAAATCAGCTAGTTTCTGCACGCAATATCACAGTACTCTTTTGCGTCCGTACTCTTTTGTGCCTTACTCTTTCGTTCCAGTACTGTTTCGTGCGTACTCTTTTGCGAACCCGGGACTATTATGTGGTACTGTTTCGTGCCGTACTCTTATGATAGGGAGCCGGGGGGAATAAATATTTTGAGGGGGAAAGATCTGTTCTTGCGTAAACCAGAATAAATCTTACGTGAGGAAGATTTGTGATGGGGGAAGATCTATTCTATGACACCGGCTCGTGAATTTAAAAAAATCCCGGCCCGGCCCGGCAGACCAAAAAAAGACTAAAAATTGCGGCTCAGCCGCTGTACTCCGAAATTTACCCGTAGGCAAATGTTTTCATCCAGTAAAGACATACTATGATTGGGCAGCCGTATAAGGAAAAAGATTCGGGTTCTGTTTGAAAAGTGTTTTATTATGCAAATCGATTGCCTTAAATTAGGGCAGATGTACCTACCCGCATAAAAAGCAATTTTTTCCGTTGCTATTTTTAGCGGTTTTTGTTTTTAATTATAGTCAAATAAAGTAAAAGTTCGTACTTCGATTTTACTTGCGTAAAAGTAACAATGTAATGTGTTTTGTTATTTTTTTATTATTTGTAAACTCTTTTGGTTTTATATTAATTAATTGCGGGTTTAATTATGTAATTTGAATGTTCGTGAAGTTTTCGGCATTTTTAGATAATATTTTTTTGAGCGTTATTGCATCAGCCACAGACAATCGGTGGTTATGACCTTTAAAAGCTTTATTTTGCAGAATAAGCCCTGCGTGAAAAACGGGTTATTTTTTGTACCTAAAATGATTTCTAAATTTTAACTATCATTAACGCCTTACAACCCGTATTTTTTTCTTTCTGGTAAATCTTCCACACAATTTTTTTGTCGTGAGAAGAGTGCTGGCGCACAAATTTTAAAATAATTACAAAAAAAATTACAGTATTTACTGCAACCCTGCAACTACCAAGCAAGTAAAATAAACAAGCAATCTACTACTGTACTTCAGTTATTGAACAACGATCACTAATAACAAGAAAATATAACACAAGAGAATGTCCGACCCTACACTAAACTTTTGACCAAAATTTTGCGAAAAAGTCGAACTTGGGTGCATCGCACAGAACAATCGTGTATGACCTTTAAAAGCTTTATTTTGCAGAATAAGCCCTGCGTGAAAAACGGGTTATTTTTTGTACCTAAAATGATTTCTAAATTTTAACTATCATTAACGCCTTACAACCCGTATTTTTTTCTTTCTGGTAAATCTTCCACACAATTTTTTTGTCGTGAGAAGAGTGCTGGCGCACAAATTTTAAAATAATTACAAAAAAAATTACAGTATATACTGCAACCCTGCAACTACCAAGCAGGTAAAATAAACAAGCAATCTACTACTGTATTTCAGTTATTGAACAACGATCACTAATAACAAGAAAATATAACACAAGAGAATGTCTGACCCTACACTAAACTTTTGACCAAAATTTTGCGAAAAAAGTCGAACTTTTAAATTCGTGAGCGATTTTTCTCTTAAAAATCCGCCATTTTCTGCTTCCCGCGCTGCGATTTTTTACACAGTGTTAGTTTTCTCGCAGTGGAGACTGCGACTTCTTTTGCACTATATGCTGGTTTTTTCACACTGCAATTATTTTAGCACTGCGAGTCTAACTGCGCAACAAAAAAATACAGACGCTGGTATTCATTTTCAATGGGATAAAACACTTCGAAACTTGATTTATTTAATTTTAAAACCTTGGAGGGTTACTTTATTTTATTAAAACAAAAAAGTTTTAACATTTTAAGGTAAAAAAACGACTTTTACTCATTTAAACACAAAACTTTCGCTCCGCTTTGTTTATATTTTTTTTTGTTGTGCAGCCAGACTCGCAGTGCCAAAATAATCGCAAGGAAGGATAAAAAATTTATTTTAATATTTTAATGTTTTCTAAACCTCAAAGTATTATTTTATTTACATAGTAATATTATAAACTTTTATATAAGTATTAGCAATATATTCAAGTTTAAAGCAATATTATACTTAATTCCACTAACCATTCTTATTACTTTTAAAGAATGCTCTACAAATAGTGCAGCAACTAAAGCACTTTTATACAGGAAGTATGTTTTAATTAGAAAAGCAAAACGTGTGAAAGGAACTAAAATTAAAATTGCATACCAATATAAACAACTAATAAAATTATTTGATAGCGAAATTTTTTCATATTATATACAAAATTGCTGTATATTCATAAATAAAATAAATTGATAATTGGCAAAATTTAACTCTAGATTTAAGGAATGTTATACTCTTGAAGAATGTTATTTTTAAGAAACGTTTTTTTTTGAACTTCAATTACATTCCTCTACTAAACATTTTTCGGTTTAAACATACAAGAGAGGTTAAAACGCACTTTTTATTTTAAAGTCTTAAGCCTGGTTCACACTACGTCACTTAGGACGTATGACGTAGACTTATGACGTATACTTATGTATGACGTATGACGTAAGACGTAAAGACCATCAGTTCACACTACGACATCGAAAAAGTAAGACGTTAGACCTCTCAGTTATTTTTCGCATTAAGAACCATTTAATTTCGTTGTTAAAATTGCCAGTTTTCCTACGTAAATATTGGACTCCTGAATTTCAGAATGTTTTGACTTTTTTATTGTGTAAAAACAAAAAAAGAATAAATACGCTTTTAAAAATGCTAGGGCAACATCTTTTAAAAACTCAAAACTCCTGAAAAATCTCAAACTTCCTCCTCAGGATAAGTATATAAACGTCCCGGTGTCTTGTTTAACTAAAAAGGATTTATTATTGTGTATTTTTTGAAAAAGAAGATGATTTTGTGGATACGGTGCACAAGTATTCCTGAAAAAAAAAACATTTACAAAACGCATTTCATCGATTTTATCCTGCACAGACAAGTATTCGGGAAGATTTACTTTCAATTGTTTTAAAATTAAAAATTCAAAAAAGTCCACAATAGACATTTTAATTTAAAATTAGGTTAATTTAGGGCGAGATTTGTCAATTTTTTGACCTGAATGAAATTTTTTGACATATTTTTGTGCCTGGAATAACTGTTTACATAATTTTACAGTGTAACATGCACAAATTTGAAAAAAATACAACAGAAAACTCAATTAATCAGCACTTTTTTAAATTATAAAAATTTTTTTCTTAAATTTTAAAAACTAAAATAATTATATTGCGATTACAGGCGAATACGTTCACTTTTTAGTTTGTTTTAAGTTGCTAGTTTTATTCATTTTAATCAATGTGCGGAACTTTCGTCTTTTACATCACGTCTTTCAACAAGTGTTGTAAAAAGTAATGATTTTCGACTATTTAGTAAAACCAAAAGTAATTTAAAAAAATTTAATTTAAGTAAAGTAAGTGTAAAAGTATTTTGTGATTTTTTTTAACCCTTAGGGATTCTTTCCGCTGAAAATCCACAGAACGGTTTCTGCGCCATCGCTGCTCTTTGCTAAACTTAGCGACGAAAATGACGATGAGGCGGAGTTTAACATTGAGCAGCACTGACGCGGAATACCCTCTGCGGATTTGCAGCGGTTTTTTGACGAAAAAATCACAAAGGATTAATTTAAGTAAAGTAAAAGTAGCGGTCAAAATAATTTTATTTGGGTAAAGTAAAAGTAAGACCTATTTTTTAAAGTAAAAATAAAAGTAAAAACATAATAAAAGTAATTTTGAAACGGAGCAAAACACCGGTTTTCGGTACTCTATAGAGTTTAACTCCAAAAAGTTTTACTGTATTTATGTATAAATTTTTGTTTCATTAAGTTTTTCGGTCTTAGCGGATATAAAAACTTTCTTCTGCCACTCATTTTACAACAAGCCCATGGGGAGTCTACGGGTTGAAATTACTTAAATTTGACTTTAATTCATTCGAACCAAAAAATCCGAGTAAGAATAAAAGTAAAAGTAATTAAAATTTCAAAAGTCAAGTAAGAGTAAAAGTAAAATAAGTTAAATTAAATAGTTGAGTAAAAGTAATCCAAAATCCGTTATTTTTGTTAGTTTAAAGGTGCGGTGCGGAGTCAAACTTTTTGTTTTCGATTTTGCTAATTTTTTGTGAAAACCTTTTCCTGCCCCCAATAGCCCACAAAAATTTTTTCAACAAAATATCTCCAATGAGTCAGTAGTTATAACTCCCCAAAAATGGCATTTTTCGAATTTCGAAATCGAAATTTCGAATTTTTCGACAATTCTGTACGTGACAAATTGGTCAATGGGTATTACGATTTACGTTACAAATTATGCAGCACATAAAGAAAGCGGCTACTTTCTACTTTAATTTGATACCTTGATCGTTAAGATTGGTGCAGTATTTGTCGAGATATTGCGTTTCCCGTACAAAAAACACTCGATATTTTTGCTAAAAACACGAAGTGAAGGAAAGAAAGGTTGGGCAAACTTCACAAATTCACTGCCGTCGTTTGGTGTTTTTAACGAAAAAATCGTGGGTTTTTTGTACGGAATATTTTGACAAATACTGCAAAAATCATAACGATCAAGGTATCAAACTAGAGTCGAAAATAGCCGCTTTCTTCGAGTGCATAGTTTGTAAAGTAAATCGTAATAACCATTGAGAAATTTGTCACGTACAGAATTGTCAAAAAAGTCAAAAGTATTGTAAAAATTGTAAAAAAATGCAAATACTTTAAAAAAACAGAAAATAGTTTTCAAATGGGGAAATGGAGCTAATCAAAAAACGTAGTACTCAAGCCCATATTTTATTGAATTATCAATCGCCTATGCCTAAAAGAAACTTTTAAACCATGTTGGTTCATAAGACGTATCATTTAGGGGACGCAAAAAGAATCTACCAAAACAAAAAACATAAATATTTGTAGGTTAGATTTAGGTTTTGGCTGGGGACTTTTACTGCGGACTCCAAAGTATCGGGCGGATACTAAAGCAATTGCTTTTAAAGCTGACTGTCAGATCAGGGTATATGAACTATGAACTCAACGAAACATTAATAAACTCATTGGCTAAAAATGTTTCAGCTGGCAGTAAACCATAGGGTGCTCCGTTCACCCCTAGTTTTCAAGGCCCCCACCAGCTATAACAGGTCTTTAAAGCCACAAGCTAAGAACTTGGAGCAATGAAAACTTTTTGGAAATTTAAGACAGAAGAACAATGGGAACTTGGAGTTCTTAAGAAAAAAATGGTTGGGGCTTAGATTTAGGTTTCGCTTAGGCTTAAGTATAGGTTTTGGGGATTTTTGCTTTTGGTACAAAGTTCGCAACTTACGGCTCCAAGTGCCCCACTTACAGCTCCTAGTTTCTTATTTTTGGCTCCAAGTTCACGTTGTGTTTTTAGCACGAGAAACGAAATATCTCGACAAATACTAGACCAATCTTAACAATCAAAGTATCGAATTCAAGTAGAAAGTAACCGCTTTCTTTGAGTACATAATTTGTAACGAAGCTCGTTATACTCATTCAGCAATTTTTCACGCGCAGAATTGTCGAAAAATGCCATTTTTGGAAGGTCATAACTCCTGACTCACTGCAGATATTTTGTTAAAAATATTTTGTGGGCTATTGAGGGCAGGGGTAAGGTTTTCACAAAAAATTATCATAATCGAAGACAAAAAGTTAGACTCCGCACCGCATCTTTACGTAAAAGTAAAATAACCTTTTACAACACTACATATGTACTTTCAACATCTCGTGTTCGGAAAGCTCAATTTTAAACATCTCGTTTTTGGTAAAATCGTCTTTTACATAGGAATTTGTAAATGCATTTTCAAAAAGGCGAGTTTCCGCCCAAACGATAAAATTTCACTTCATTTTTAGGCTTCGCTTAGGCTTGCGAAAAATTATGGTGTTTGTTTATGGTGTCTCTTTAATTCAAAGAACACATCATTAAATACTAATTTACCACAATAAAATTTTGCATGATTTTTGCGTTTTACATAAGAAGCGAAACATATTTTTTGATGTGTTTATTTTTTTATAAATAGAAAAATAAATATATATTTAATATACTTTCTCGGTCTATTTTTCTTGATATATAATTAATTTAACATTTAATTTGTTTTTTTTCCTGCCATTCCATACTCTTTATTTATAGCATTGTTTTCATCATAACAATTAACTTGAAATTATGCATATTTTTTCTTTTAATATTATTGTTAATTATTTTATTTTTTATAGCCAACAAAATCTCCCTCTTAAAAATTTTTTTTTTCTGTTTATTAAGCTTATTGTTTCGGTCTTCAAGAAAAACCATTTAATCAAAGTTTATCATAAAAAATTTAATTTGGTTTTTAGGCTTTGCTTAAGCTTAAAGAAAAAATGGTTTACATTCCACAATTCAAGTCGCTAAATAATAAAAACTTTGTAAAAGTACGTTTATAAAATCGCACTCAAAAGACAAGTTTTCTGAAGGCGAGATCTAGAAGATGAAAATTCCGAGAACTTTTTAATCAGCTAACTTATCTTTAGCCAAAAATTATAAAGTCATAATTAATGTCACGAGAGCTTCTTTCAATGAAATTGTTTTTGCCCAACTTTTTGTAATTTTTCGAGATTTTTTTTAACATATAGCCCAAAAAATTTCCTATTATACTAAAGTTTTTGAAAAAAATTGTGCAGAAAAAAACGCAACATTTCTAACATACGTGACTTTCTGTGCATATACTAATGATTTTTTTGTGTTGAGATTTTTTTTGCTCTGAATGCTTGTTTTTTGTGTATCGCATTTACTTGCAAAAGTGGAAGATAAATCACAATATGCGTTGTGACACAGTGTTAAAAATGGGTGCTCCCGAAAAATAGTAAAAATGGCGGGGCTTTAGTATTAAATTCGCACAAGTACGAATTTTAAGCAAAATTTTGTTTAAAATTTTGGTGTTTACCATTTTTGGTTTATATATTCTTACTTTTATGAAAAATATAATATTATAAAAACTGAAATAAATTAGCGATTTTTTAAAAAATAAAAGCTCAAAAAACTGTTTTACTGGAATTTTTTTTAATTACTTTAACACATTTTATTGGAAAAATTTTTTAAAATTAAATGCAAACAGTTCATAGTAATTTTCTGTTTAAAAAATACATTTGGTGTCTTTTGAGGGGTATAAAAATACTGGATTGGCTCAAAAAAGTAGACTAACTCCGCAGGATTTTCAAGCCAAAGCAACCGGACCCAGTCCGAATAATGGACCCTGATTAAAATTTTAAAAATGTCAGTGTATTTTTAGCAATAAACATAAAAATGCTAAAACAAAAACAAGACATAAACTTGATTTTTTTAAATTTATTTAAACAAATGTTTTAACGTCAACTTAAGTTTTAGAACACTTTCAATATAACCTAAATAATAAAAGCGCGCCCTAATAAAAGCGCCGTTTTATTAGGGCGCGCCTTTAGCACACCATGGTCCTAATAAGGGCGCGCCCTAATTAGCACACTAATCGATTTTCCAAAAAAAGAAAGGATTATTTATAAGTCTGTTTTATTTGACTGTTATCGTAGCTTCACTGGCTCAGTGGTAGTCGTTTGACCTACCACTTAGCAGGTGACAGGTTCGAAACCTGCGGACGGTACATTTTTGTATTTTTTTTCTTTTCAAAAAATTGTCAATCTTATTTTGTGTTTTATTATTTTTCTTTTATTTTAACATAAATAGCCCACCAAAAAAATAGTCCTTTATTTTTGTTATTGTTTTTTTGGAATTGATACTTGCATTTGGAACCCGTAACTTACTCATTGGTAGGCCGAATCACTACCACTTATAAAACAGAAAACATAAAACAGACTTATCATAAAACAGACTTATAAATTTTTTTTTTGAAAATCGATAAGTGTGCTAATTAGGGCGCGCCCTTATTAGGGCCATGGTGTGCTAATAACGGCGCGCTCTTATTAGAGCGCGCCCTAATAAGAGCTGTCAATGTGTCTGAGAAATATATGAAGTCACATATTTTTCCTTTATTATTATGTTATATATTTTTGGTCAAACCCTTATCTTGTAAACAAAATCTACAAATGGTTTTTAATGCTTAAACAGTTTTTAAATTTTTAGAATAGGGATTCATGATTAAAATAAAGGATTCTAACTAAGTAAAGAGTCTTAATAAAACTTAATATATAAGTATAATAAATATCTTCATATTAAAGCGATTAAATTAGCTCTGTATATAAAAATAGGCATATATATATCACTGTCAAAAATGTTAAGAAGCGCTTTAAAATTTAAATTCTTAAGGGTCCTTACCCCGGTTTGCCCCGGCTCATTTGACGGCTAAAATGCTGGGGCCAGGTCTGGGGCCGGGGCCGTGGCTGGGGTAGAGAAAATTGCATTTACCGGGCCCGGGACCGGGGTGGAAAAAAAGTGCCGGGGCAAGCCGGGGCCGAAGCCAGGGCTAGGGCGCCGGTTCTAAAAACCAGTAATAGATGTTACTTATTAAAATGCATACTTACTCGTTTTCAATTCAATAAATACTTGTTTCAATGAAACTACCAGTTTTACGGGCTGTGGGGGGTGTGGCGCCCGGGCGGGTGTCGGGTGGGGTGAATTGAAAAATCAAACCAGCTAATTTTTTTGGAGTTTTTACTTATTAAAACAATGCATACTTACTCGTTTTCAAAATTCAATAGAATACTTGTTTCAAGTAGGAAAAGCAGGGTTCAGTATTAAGTTTTCCCCTCCTACCTCATCCCTATTACCCGCCAACGGCGGGCGTTGAGAAACCAGTGACTGATTTATTACATTGTTTCAAAACCGCGCTTTTTTACATTATATACTTAATTTAATATATACTGCAAAAGAAGTAAGCTTGAATTGTTGAATAAAATTTGAAAACATTGTAATATTATACAACATTGTTGATTCGGAGAGAGTTGATTTTTTTGTAGATTCGTGGAGATTTTTATTAAAATTGAAAAATCTACAAAACCAATTCGTGGAGATTTTTGTTAAAATTGAAAATTTAACGAAACTGGAAACTAAATTCCTGCCGCTGGGTTCGTCTGAATGCTCGACTCTTCACAACCAAATTTTCTTTGCCAAGCGGCAAGAACAAAGCTTTTTTTTTATTTTTTTTTTTTTTATTACATTCTTGTTCCTAACCGAATTTTTTTTTCAAGGGCTAGATTTTTTAGTTTTTTAGTCTCCGTAGGTGACTATTTTAAAAACATCCTTCTTTTTAGTTTTTTTTAAAAAAAGCCATAACCCCGCACTATTTTTTTTTCCCTTCTCGTCTCCGTTTTCTTTTTTTCGCCTCCGCCCGGTTCTCTTCACCATAATGGCAAAAACATTATGTTTGCACTGGCTTTAACTCTCTATAGTTCGAATCTATTTTTTTATTTTGTTTCCACTGGAGAGTTAGTGTATTTGTAACATTTATCTCACACAAAGAAAATCTTCCAGATGGTTTCAAAATCTACTAACGATTTAAACACGTAAAAAAGAAATTGTATGGACGTAAGAATTTTTTATTAGTATTTTTAAATTAACTTATTTTTTTGTTTTAGGATTATAAAGAAACTAACTTAATTTTGAATAGATTTTTTTCATTTGCTTTGGGGATTAGCTGTACAATATTATTTAAATAGTTATACGTTATACCAATAAAGATAAATAAATAGTTTAATTTGCGCGTGGAGATTTTAACATCAATTTGTTAAAAGTAAGGCTTTGCTGAAATCAATTTTTTATCGAAATTTTCGAAAACAGCTTAATACTAAGTATTTTTATAAAATTACAGCTTGTTGAATGTGTAGATATACAGTTTTTATATGTAAAGGAGTCATTTTTTTATAATTTAATAACTTTAAATAAAAAACAACTAATAGATAATGAACTGTAGCATTTTATTTTAAATTTACTCTTTATTGATGAATTTTTTAGGCGTTTTATTAAAACGTCCGTATTTCTCATTAAAAAACGCCCCATAATACCATAAATACTTATTTATTATGCTTATTGTAATAGAAAAATAATAACCTAAGATATTTTGTAGGTTTAATTTTACTGCAAAACAGTATTTTTTGAATAATTTAGTTTGCAATAAACATATTAAAGGTAAATCCAACGTGGCTGCCACAATTGTTCGTTGAATAAAAAAATGCCCCCATTAGGTAACCATTCAAATCACGAGAATCTGACGTCACTTTATCAGCCAATTAGATGCTATTTAATACGGAGTATTTGTTTAATAAGGTGACGTCAGATTCTCGTGATTTGAATGGTTACTTAATGGGGGCATTTTTTAATCAAACAAACAACTGTTGCAACCACCTTGGGTTTACCTGCACCCTTTGAGTTACTGGTTACCGGTCAAACCAGTATTTTTTTACTGGTTACCGGCGAAACCAGTATTTTCTTGCCGTTATGCCAGTTAAACTTCGTATTGGTTTGGGGTTGTGTGTTGTGTGGGAGAGGTGGTTGGTTGTGGATGTGGGTGGGAGGGAGAATTGAAGAAATTTGAGGGATGTTGTTTTTATTTAAAGAGAAAGGTTTTAGAGAGGGGTTTTTACTCGCGTTAGGGTGGATTTAAGGAATTTCCCGAAAAAAATGCCGGGAAAGGGTTCAGGGAAGGGGGCTGGCCTGCAAAAAATTTCCCCCCGGTTTTTTGTTGTTGTTTAATAGAACTGATTTCCCTGCCGATTCTGAATAGGGAAGGGGCAGGGGCAAGGAAGGGGAGGGAGGGGAGTATTAGAATTTGGTGCGCGTTTAATATTGATCTTACTATTTAACGTTCTACATGGTCAGTATAGGTGTAACAGTATTTCGACAGTAACAGTATAAAATAAAGGTTTTTTTTTTCATTTTTAGCTTGAGATATTAAAAGGAAACCCTGCAGCTATTCGACAAACAAAATGCCTAGCAGCATTGTTCATCAGTGCTTTGACTTTCTGGATCCTTAGTTTTTATTTAACATTTGGGTTATTATATTCGATTCTAAACAGGAAGGGTAGGGTTTGTTTTATTTTGTTTTATTATTTTGAAACAGGTATATTATATAACGAATGGTGTACTTATGCCAAAAATATTTACAGCCAAGCAATCTGTTTAAAAACTCTATAAACAGACGTAACGTATACGTGTGTTTGCATACGTGCATACATGCGTAGGTGTTTGTGGTGTGTGTTTTAAAAGATTATGTAAGTTAAATAATATGTCATTGAAAACTTTATACTCTAGCAAATGTCATAAAAGTGCTTAATTTTTGGAAAAAAAATATCATGGACATTTTTATGCTACACAACGTATTTTCTTCCTTATTGATTTTTAAAATTAAAATCTTTCTTGTCTCCAAATGGGCTTAAACTTATCTGTGAGAGTCAATGAAGAGCCAGAATATTAAGCTTTACAAGCTTTGCAACAAAACGGATTAGAATAAATGAAGAATCATTAGAAAGCTTATAGTCCAGGGGTCGCATTCTGAAAAAACCCTTATATTTACTCCGATAAATCCATTTCAATGAAAATAACAAAAATATATATTGTAAACAAATAAACCTACCGCATATGGGACAAAAATGATTGCAATGAATTTTTTTAAAATTTTTTTTCTCGCGCCGCAAAACCACCTCGCGCGAAATAAAAAATTTAATCAATGCGCGTATTTTATTTTTTATTAAATTAATCCTGCGGGAGAAAATATTTAACCACCTCTCGAGCTGGATAAATTCTTATTTATAAAACAATGAAAAAAATTTCACCCGACTTTTACCTTGGTAAAATTGATTTTTCACTCGCATCCTTAAGCACGTAAAAAAGTTAACCCGGGGTAAATTTTAACCGCACGTCAGAATGCGCGCCCATGATAATTTGTGTGCAGGAAATATCGTAAAAGGGCTTATATTTATAAAAAGACATAACATTTACATTTTTTTTTCTAAGCAACAAATTTTTATTAAAAATGAGATCCTACGAATTTTAGAATTTAAAAATTTTTTGTCTCTGAAATGACTTATGCTCGTTAATGCCTATGTAAGAGATAGTAGACAATAGAGACTGGAGGAGAGCCAGAATAATATGTTTTTTGGAAAGATAAACATAAACATTTATCTTGAATAACGTATTTTCACTAAATAGTGTTAAGAAATTTCGTCTCCAACCACGAAACGAATAAGGACGGCTAAGAAAGCCTATAGTGTATGGAATGCCGTGTGATTAAATTTCTAAATAAATCACATCAATTTTTTATTCTGGACAACGCATTTTTCTTTAAAGAAGGTAAGGTATCATTTTCTTTATCAGAAAACAAAATAAATGAAATGAAATATTTTTGGAAAGGTTAGTTGAACATGTTTTAGTTGCTTAATGGACTAGTTCTGAATTAAGGTTTTTTAGCGTAGGAAGAGGGTACAATGACAACTAGCGCCAATCATTATGTAGGAGGAAAATTGAAAAACAGCGAGCAACTAGTACGTTTTACAGTTTCAAATATTTCAAATATTTATTGGTTCAAAATCTCGGCGCCTTTCCTTCAATATTTCTTAAATACTTCTTAATATTACAAAAGAAAAACGATTTTTTTGGAGATTTTTCGCCGCTTCGTAGGTATGGCGCTGTTGGCGCGCTTAATACCCACTTTTTTAATTTTACAAAAACTGTTTCATTTAAAAATTTGGAATGGGCCTTTTTAAATTAATTTTTAAATTTTGAATAGTTTTACAAGCAGAACATTATAAAAACCTGTGTAGGTTTGAAATTAGTTTAAAAGCACAAATTTAGCTTTATTTTTGCTAACTCAAAATCATTGTTTACGAAAATACTTTCTAGCGATGATTTGTAACTATTGTGATGTTTATTTAAAACACCAGAATTTATTTAGCACAAACTGATATATTAAAGCACTTCAACATAGTGAAACATATAATCATTTAGCAATTCTAATTAAGTATAGCTTTAAACTAGAGAAACTAAAAATACAACAATTTTTTCAAATTTTATTTTTTCTTTTTGTACCCTCTTTCGTACAGTAAAAGACGCTTATTTAGAACTATAGTCCATACTAAAATGAGGCGGACTGGCGACAAAACTCGAACTTTGAACGGTATCATATCTCCATAACTCGAGGTAGAATATGTACAAGGCATATATCGGAGCATAGCTCAGACTTTTGGCTATCATTTAAAAAGGTTAGAAAAAAATGTTTTATCTGACGTCATCAGTAGGGTCGAAGCGGTGAAAAAAACCTGGTCGCAAAAAAACAAATCTTTTTTATTAGTTTGAGATAAGAAACGCCGCTCGGTATGCTGTTAAAACATACTTTGTCGAATTTTTTTCGGAAAATTTGAGCGAAATCGGCTTTCTCAAATTTTTTTATGATGAAAACGCGCGTTTTTCGCAAAATTAATACACTGCAAAAATGATAGCTTTTGTTTTGCTTCCTGCTCAACGTGTGTACGATTTTTATCATATTGTTATATATTAAATGTCCGCCGGTTTTTATTCCTTACTTTTTACCTTAAAATTTTTTTTTGATGGGTTGAGCCCCCGGGGGATAAAGGGGGCCAAACAAAAATGCCGAGTTTTTTCAAATTTTTTTTCAAAATCATCAAAAATGTAAAATTTATCACATATGACGAATTTTAATATATCGTTTGTGTAAAAAAACCTAATATGAAGCTTACAATTAGCTGTGCAAAAGTGACGAATTTAAAATTTGGAAGCATTCCAAGCCCGTATGCTGGCGCAAATCTCTAAATTTGAAAGTTTTCCAAGAATAATAAACTTTAGAAGATTAGTTTCAAATTTTTTAAATTAAAGCGAGCCGATTTCGTTAAAATTTTCAGAAAAAACTCGAAAAGGTATGTTTTAACAGCATACCAAGCGGAGTTTCCTATCTCGTACTAATAAAAAAGTTTTGTTTTTTTTTGAGACCAGGTTTTTTTCACCACATCGGCCGTAGTTATGACGTAATAGAAAAACAATTTTTTCTAATCTTTTCAAAAAATAGACAAAAGTCCGAGTTATGCTCCAATATGTGTCGCACGTTTCTACCTGGCGTTATAGAGATATGACCTTTCAAATTTCGAGTTTTGTCGCCAGTCCGCATCATTTTTGTATAGACTATAGTCCATAGTTTCCAGAAACGTTCGCAGAGACACCCAAAAAAATATGTGTAACGGCGTTAAAATTATTATTTTTACATGGCGACTGTGTGCACCATGGCTTGACTTAGGGGGCTTAGGCCCTTACCGTGTCGCCATTGCGGCCCAGCCCACAACCGGAGGTCAAAGCTTATTTTTTCAACACATGTGAAAACAAAAAGATAAGCCCTTCCTCTTCCTCTCATGTTAGGGTGCATTCCAACCAAAAGCAGGGCCAGGGGCTCACTGTGAGATACGTAAAGTAAATTGTTTCTTTTATGTATTTTGTTTCTTTTATGTATTCGGTATATAAAAAAACAAAGAAGAAAAAAAATTAAGAAGAAGAATGGACAAGATAAACATCTTCTAGAAGTATTATCTTAAACTTATCTGTGTTTCTTATCTTGTTTATTTACCTTTATTTCTTTTATCATTGTATACTATTTATTTATCATATTATTTAGTTTACCTTAGTTTACCCTAGTTTACCTTAATTTTTTTTAGTTATTTCATTTTAAATATTTTTATTTTGTTTATATTATTATCTTAAGGAATAATGTAGAACTCACAAGTCACATCTTCCTGCAATCCCCTAATAGGGGTGGGGCCTTGACTAAGACTCTACATAACCAACAGTGTTGGCATGGGGTATAGAATATCCATTAACCGACCCACTTCTGCTTTAAAAAACAAAAAAAAAAACATTGCACTTACTATAGATGGGTAATTGGTGGTAAATTGAAGGCTATGGTGGCGGAGAATAAACACCCACAAAAAGCAAAAATTATTAGTCGCGAACTAATTTTAAAACTTTACGTGAGGTTAAAGCTGTAGTATATGTTTGCAAATAATTATGTTTGTTGTTATAGGTTGTAAAAGCTTCTATGTTGAACATGGGAAAGTTGATTTCCTCGGTAATATCGTCGCCGGCAGATTGAATCACAGTCGGTTTAAAACCATTGAGTCACGGCAGAGACAATCTGCGTCATGATGTAGTAATATTTAATTCATATTGATTTTATATACGTACTCGAGGCAGTGGAGCAGTGGTAAAACGTTCGTTTTTTGTATAGAATGTCTCGAAATCAAGTTCCGCCTGACTTTGACAAACTATTGTGTGTACAATATTTATCTTTTGATGGTATTTTTATATAAAATAGTTGAGTGCGCAGCTACCCCAAGTAAAGTAATATTGACCTAAAGCTAAATATGAAGCTTTTAAAAACTACCACAGTCAAACATTTATCCCACGATTGTGCTATTTCTGTCTTACCATGGTGGTATATTAGGTTACGGAAAATCGCATTGAACGTAAACTAACACTATTTCAGAAATTGTTCTGTACAAAAAAACCGCAAAAAGAAGTAGACTAGAACAAACTCGTATGAGTGCGTATTTTGTTTTTGTAAATTATTGTTTATAATTTAGGGTACAAATCAATTTTCTGTCAGGGTATACTAAGAATTAAGACAATTTTTCATCTTTTTGTAACTTTAGAATAGAAAAATGTGACTGTGCGGAGTTGTGCTTGAAAACACTACAAAGGTATGAGCATAACAGGTTACAATCACATAGTGTTTAATTTAATAAACAGATGCATCTTCTATTGGATTATACTCACGTTAAGACAATTTTTTAAGTTTTTGTAACTTTAGAATAAATAAATGTGATTGTGTGGATTTGTACTTGAAATCATAGGCAAATTGAAGTCACAGTCACATAGTTTTTTAAACTGATTGTGAATAAACCATGCCGTAGCGACGAGGTGTGACACGTATTTCTCATGGAGATTTTGCCAAAATAACCTGTAATATTTGTTATTCTATACAAGGACCGGAAATGGTACAATGTCGTCACGGCAATTGGATTGATAGCACAAAGTGCCAATCTACAGGTAAAAGATTTCTAATGTTAAAATTTTTGTTTAAAACTAGTGAACAAACGTGATATACAATTTAACTGTTTAATAGTAAATGTATTTAGTCCTTTTAACAACAAACAAGCATACATAAGCATAAATCGTAAATTTAACCCAAGTTTTCCCTTGTGCATGCATATGCCGTTTTGTTCAAGCACATGCACTTGGAAAGTTTTATTTTGGTGTATTCATTACAAAATATTCTGTAAATAAAACGTTTGCGATTTTTGACGCTACCAAAAGCGCGTTTGATACGCGCATTAGGAAGCGCGCCAGTGCAGTTTAATTTTAAATTCCGGCGCCTCCTCATTTCTCACAGCAACTCCGCTGCCCTTATGTAGAATCAGGAAGTTAATTCAATGTACACAAAGGTCTTGAGAAGAATTGAAAATAATTTCTATAAGAACAGAAAAATGAGGAAGAACACAACCAGTTGGTTTGTTTTAGAAAAATTGCTTTATGTTTATGTAATTTTCGAGCATTATGATCGTGTTTTTCTTGTTAACCAGCGTCACATTCAAATTATTTTTAAATCCTTTCGAGACCTTTGTGTACATTGAATTAACCGTCGTAATTCTTCGTACAGATAGGAGCGAGACGTCATACACTCTCCGCAACTGAGCAGTGATAACAATCACAATAGGATAATCTTCAGTAGTCGCATTGCTTTTTACATATTGTGAACTCTGTATTATTTCACTTCCGGATATTAAAGATATTGATGAGTATGTCCATCAAGTTATTACGGCGAGTTGTCGCACTAAAATCTAAAGTAATATACCAAATGAAAAGCGCACAATCTCGGTGAGAACAATATTTTAGTTTTCAAAATTAATACACTGAATTTCATGTGTGAAAATATCATCTTTTTATGTTAAATTATGCGAGTAATGAAAGGTGGTTGTCATAAAGCGAAAAATTATTGATTTTATTGGCGCCACGAGTGAATTTCTAGAGCATAATTTAGCTTCAGAAAATGAAGAGATTTGACGACATTTTCGTTGCGCGATTTCAGTGTGACAAAATAACACTTTTCACATTGTAAAAACACTGCTTACATTGTAAAAATTACGATTTACATTATAAAATACATTGTTCACTCACGTTGTATAAAACATTGTTTATGCTGTAAAATGAACTGTAAACGACACTGTAAAACACAATGGTCACATTGCATAAAACAACGTTCACACTAAAAGTGCCACTTCCCAGAATACATAATATATTGCCGATTTAGATTTTTTTGTTCACTGTAAAAAACACTATTCAAACTGTAAAACACACTATTCACACTGCAAAAAACACTGTTCACACTGTGAAGCATAGTTCAGACTTTCTCTAAAGGGAAGACAGTTTTTAAGTCTTATTCATACTTATTTGGGGTCGATGGAGCCTTGGTACCTCGGAGTTGGAACTTGGAGCCAAAAATAGAGAACTTGGAGCCGTAAATCGGGAACTTGGAGCCAAAAAAAATCGCTAAAACGTTTACGTAGGCCTAAACGAAGCCTAAATCTAACCCCAAACCAATTTTTTCTTAAGGGTTCCAAGTTCCCATTGCTCATGGTTCCTAGTTTCCAAAAATTTTTCTTGGCTCTAAGTTCCCTGCTTGTGACTCTAAAGACCTTTATACTTTGTCCAAAAAACAAAATCTAATACACAGTCCGATAATCTAAAAGACAGCTCAGAGGACAAAATCAAGAGAAAAATCCAAAGGACAAAGTCTAAAAGAGTAAATCTAAAGAACAATGTCCATAGAAAAAACCTAAAGTACAAAGTCCAAAAGACCTTTTGAACAAGCCAATATCGCCTTGTAAAAGCCAACACAAGGTTAAAAATATTCCAATTTGCGTTTTAAATTCTTTGGACTGTTTTTTGGACATATTTAACAAAGCGTTCATACTTCGTCCAAAGAAGAACCTTGTAGAATTGTCCATAGTACCTCTTTAGATTGTTTAAAGGACAACTTTAGCTTGTCCAAAAGTTCTTTGGATTTATCCTTTTAGAAAAAGTATGAACATGTTAAAAAATTTACCTTGGATATTGTCCTTTGGACTTTTTCCTTTTAAATTGTGTCCTTTGAACTTTATTCACTTTGACTAAAGTATGAACCAGCCTTGAAAATGTCATAATATATTGACAATTTAGGTGTTTCATGTCAAAAACCGCAAGTCGCCAACGGACGCGTTGTCGACGCAAATGAAAAAACCAATTGCGGCCGCACCGCCAATGTCACCTGCGACCCGGGCTATCGACTGAATAAGTCAAAGGAACGCAGCGCCCATGTAACGTGCGGTCCGAACGGAAATTGGAGCTCGCAGCTGCAATGTGAAAGTAGGTGTGTAACCTGGTAAAGACGGGGTACCACAATGGCGAAACTAGGTTTTTACCTGCCTCCTACATACTTGCCTCCATTGAAAATTTTGCTGCCTCCTACCTGCCTACATTCTAAATTTACCCGCCAACATTCTGAATTTAGTTGCCTACTCGCTGCCTTTCATACGGCTTTGAGGCAGTTTTAGCTGCCTATGCCTCCTAACCTGTATATACTACACATAGGACGCAGAGCCATCTGCCTCCTACCTGGCTCTGAGGCAGTTTTCCTTTCCTCCATCCTGTCTCCTACCTATCTCTAAGGCAGTTTCACCTGACTCCTACTTGTGTCCACCCTGCCTCCTACCTGCGTTCAAAGTAGTTTTGCGTGCCTCAGTTTTCCAGAGGCAGGTTCAAGAGCTGTACTTATCGAGATAAGTTATATATTAGTGATGTTTACACACTTCAATATCAAGCTCCGTAGCTTTAGGAATTTAAACCAAAACGAGAACCGCAGCTTCCAAGCTCTGAAGATTATATGAAACGAAAACTAATTTAAGTTATTTTATCTCCATTTCGGGATGATTTTTGTCGTTTTAAAAAAGTTGTAAAAAAATTAGTTTATAACACTATTTTGACAAAATAATTTATAGCATTACTTTATTATTCAAAAAATAGTACAAGATAGGGCGGATTTTAATTTTATTGTATATGTATGGATCTAAAAACCCCGTATCGCAACAATGATGGCTAAAATCGTTAAATCATAAAATCATGACGTCATTACCATGACAGAAAACTTCATAATCAGTATGAAATTAAGGTGAGTCTGATAAGGTGGTGGTCATTACGTTTATACTATTTGTTTGTCAAAAGATAAAAAGAGTTACAATTACGAGTATTTTATGACGATTTTTAATCGTTCGGTCATGGTAACGACGATTAAAAGCTTATTTGTGTATTACCTAACTAATTAAGCTGTATCGCTGTTGTTTTTGTTATTTTAGATTGTTTTAAGTTTAAATCAAAGGAGTTTTTTTATGGTAAATCATCCACGTTAAAACACGTAACTCTGGATGAATGCAAGGAAGCTTGCATAAAGAAAAAGTGTGTTCTTATTAACTACGAATCCACGTTTTCTAAAGATTGTCTATTGTTTGTAAATAAAACATTCAAGAAGTTTGGACCGAAGAACTCGTTATGGTCTCTGTATAAAAATTTATGTTTTTAAAAAACCTGTAAATTTTAGATATTTCTTTACTGTATAATAATTATCACAAGTCTGGAAATTTTACAACATAACGTAGGGTAGTGCATTTAATTTCGGCACTTTTTGTTTTTCCGATGTAACTTTTCAGTGTATGGCCCGATTTTCTTGTTTGATAGCTCATTTTGAAGCTTTCACGATATTGCGTTGCGTCGCCAAAGTTTCACTGTACGAAAGTAGTTTTTTTACTTAATTAAATCAGTTTTTAAAAATATGAAAAAATTGCTGAAATTAAATGTGTGCATTTAATTTCGGCACTTTACAAACAATCGATTGTTTCTCAGTCAAAAAATCATCATTTTCAAAAATTTAAAAACCTATCATTATCTCCAGACAGTTTTCTTTAGTTTAAGCTTCACTTGTTGTTCAAAGTGTAACTGGCAAAAAGTTACAGCTAAAATGCCAAATGGTATCAGAATGAGCAAAATTTGGGAAAAAAGTGCATTTAATTTCGGCACTTTTTAAAAGGACCCCCTTAATCGAGTTTAAGTGCAGTGCTATGACCCCTACATATTTCAACGTTGTCTTTTAACTATTTACAACTACAATTTAACACCCGACCACTTAATTCAACCCGTTTTTACCTACAGCAATATGTGTGCCGAAATTACACTATTTTATTTTATAACGATTGCTCACCACAGACGCAACGTAGAACCACGGGGACTAAAAATTCGGAAAATAGACTAAATTTTACCAAAACAGTTTAATTTTTAAACCAATTTATTGCGTAATCATGAAATGCCCATGTTCTAAAAACGAGTAACGATTTTTTTTTATAAATCACACAATTTCACAGAAAAATATTATAACATAACAAATAAAAAGCTCACGACAGTCATCTACATATAATTAGCTCTCATTTGAGCTATTAAACGTCGTATTCCGTCCAGGATTACCAAAGATGTAGTCCAAAATCAAAAATGCCCAATTTGGTAAAGTGCCGAAATTAAATGCACTACCCTATATTGTACTTTATTATAGAAATAAAATGTGAAAGAATTTTGTTATTTTTTACAACATTACAACAACTCTCCCATGTTTATTGAAAATTATACTTGCTTTTAACTTTTTTTAAACCTTTTAATCTTTTTTAGAAGGCTCAACTAAGATCATATAGGAGTAACAAGGTCGCGCTCTAGTTAGAACGCACTCTTATTAGGGCGCACCCTTATAAGGGCTATTACATGCCCTAATTAGGGCCATCCTTTTAGAAACGAGGTCCTAATTAGCACATCCGAGTGCAATAACTAGAACGCGCTTCTATTAGGGTGCGCCCTAATTAGGGCGGTCATTGTGTCTGAGCAATATATGAAGTCACATATTTTTGCTTTTTTATTATGTTATATATTTTTAATAAAACCATGGAGGGACTGGACCGAAACCATGGATGAACAAACTGATCCGAAATTTTTTGGTTTTAAACACTGTTTGTTTATGGTTGAATCTATATTATAATAGTCGAGTTGTCTGTGTGTGTATCTGTCTGTCTGTTTGTGTATCGTTGCGCTTTATAGGCTCGAAAACTACTGGATCAATTTTTGCGATTCCTAGCTCGTTAGAATTCTAACCCGTGAAGAATTATAGGCTAGGTTTCGAGGCGAAAATCAAAAATTTTGATCAATATCGATCGATTAATTACCCTGTTTCACCCCAATCAAGCCGCGCGAGCGGGGAATAAATTTTAAAACTAATTTATTGTTGAGCGGTCGTCAGAATATAAATTATTTTTAAAGAGACTCAAGCGGTCGGTTTCTCACGCAATCTTTAGCCTCCGTAACTACCGGATCGATTTTCGTGATTCATAGCTCATTAAAATCCACATAACTCGTGGAAAACTATAGCTCTGTTTCCAAGCGAAAATCAATAATTTTAATCAATATAGCTCGATTAATTACCCAGTTTCTTCCCGATCCAGCCGCGCCAGCTGGAATAAATTTTAATACTTATTTATGGTTGTTGTTGTCTAATGTTGAGCGTTCGATAGAATATAAATTATTTTTAAGGGGTCTACTGTTCTAACGCGGTCGGTTTCTCACGCGATTGTTAATTTATTGAACTTTACGTCTTAAAAAAGCAATCTATTAAATTTAATCTACTGGTCGTTAAATTCTATGAAATCAATCTATATTTAATATTAATCGATATAAACAACACAAATAATTGTTATTTGATCCCGCGAAGTAATAATAATAATAATAGAAACAGTAATAATAAAAAATAGTAAAAGTAATAATAGCCATTAATGACGGTTGGTATAGAGTGCGCGAACGCGGTGCATTGCGTTGGGTTCCTATTACAGTGGTTTTAGACGCGGTGTGTCGCTTTCGAGTGAACTTATGGCTGGTTGTGGTTTGTTCTGTTTAAACCATTGGTTTTTATATAAATATAGTAGTCGTGTCCTTAGTATATTTTCTCCTCTTGGCCTTTGCCTGGAGGTTGCCTTCTGTCTCTCCACTTAGCTTTTGTTTTGTGGTTACTCTCAATATTTTTTAAATAATTTTACACAATGGGTATTATAAACTATATTCTATTTTTTCATACGCTTCTATCTGTTTGTTTTTATAAATGTATAGGCACCTTGCACTGAAACGCAGTTTATACATGAAGTATGCAATATACATATTAGTGTCCTTATGGTTAATTACCTTACTCCTAATTACCGACCTATCTTTCTTTTTGTAGTATGCCGATCAACGGATCGAAAGCGCGCGAAATTTTGATCGGTTGATCTGCATACTAGAAAAGATAAGTAGGAGATACGGTAATTATTCATTATGGTAACACTTATGTATATTACATGCTTCATGTATAAACTGCGTTTCAGTGCAAGGTGCCTATACTAACTTTATATTTGGTTTCTCCACTAGGCTTTTGCCTTTTGGTTGCTATCTACTCTCCACTTAGTCTCGGCTTTGTGGTTGCTTTAAAGACTTCTAAAGTCCTTTCGCGTTTGTTTAGTCTTTTTGTTTGTTCTTCTTGTACGTTACATTTTATTTCACAGTTATGGTTGTGTATAATCCAAAAAATTTACCGTTTTAATTATTGTTTGGTGCGCATAATAAGGGTCACTAGACGCTCAGTTCACTGCTAATTGCCCTTCCTACATGTCACAAAATACTGAATATTTTGTGCAATTCTATGTGTTTTCTCCGTTCAAGTGCAAGCTTTGTCGTGTGTTTTTATTTAATATTTTTTACTTTTGTTAAATGTTTTAACCTTAAAAATTTATGATTGTCTTTAATTTATTTGTTTTAACTTTTTTATAAATATTTTTATATATTTATTATTTTTTTAAAAAAAGTTAAGCTTTATTATTATATTTTTTGTTAACTTATTTGTCTATTTTTGTCCGTTGCACGTGCTAGAACGTTGCTGCCAAAATTAATTTCAATCTTTTATGCATATTATGCTTTTCATTCTTCACTTAAAATTTTTTAAGCATTTTGCTAAAATTGTTTTATAAATAATTTCAGCTTGTTTCTAGTTGTAAAATAAGTAGAATAGCCTCTGCTGAAGACGCGCAACTATTTTACTTATTTGTCCATTACACGTCCGGAGAAGCGCAGAAACGTGTAACTTTTGTTTTTGGTTATTTATTATTATACTCTTTTTAATTAATTAGGCCTTCTGTCTATTTTTATTTTTTTATTAATTATTTTATTCTTTAGCTTATACAGTAGGTGTAAATATTTTTCTGGGTTTTTCCAAAAATTTCCTTTCTTTTTGCACTAAAACTTTTGTTTTTGCTATTAATACTAATTTTGATAGAACATAAAGTATTTTTAAAGGGTCTACTGTTCTAACGCGGTCGGTTTCTCACGCGATTGTTACTTTATTGAACTTTACGTCTTAAAAAAGCAATCTATTAAATTTAATCTACTGTGCGCTGTTTCATAAATGTTACTAACATTTGATTCTTTGTAAATATTTACAAAGAAATGAAATCCTATGATAAAGCATAGGGATTTTTGCAATTAATATTTATGCAAATTTTTGGGGGCCGGCGCGAATCAGGGAAGAGCGCGGAGCGCTCTTTCCCTTATATTAAATGGGTTAAGTCACTGCGCGGTTAACCGTTGTTGATGGCGTCATCGAAATCAACAAAACCTTTAATAGTTTTTTAGCCAATTAAAAATCTAAACATTTTACATAACTAAAATATTACCCATATTTTTCTGATATTAAAAACCTAAAAACTTTTGCTAAACATACCTGAATTTCATACTAAAAAGCTTAATTTGCTTAACTTTTTTTTGTTTTTTTTTTTTTTTTTGGGGTCCCCCAAAAATTTTTTCCTGTGGTGAATATTTGGAGCTGATTTTTTGCACGTAGATGCTAAATTGCCCCCGCACCTGAATTTCATTCTCGAATATGCTCTATTGCCCGTAGTTAAACCTCTGTTCATGTGAAAAACGACCAGTTTTTTTCTAAGTTACGCATTAGGTACTGGGGTACTTGTGTGACACTTTTTTTCCTTACTGAATTACATATTAAGTAACTTCATTCAGTAATACACATTCTCTTGTGGTTATTTTTTTGGTTTAAATTATGATTCCTTACCTTTTTATAAAAATTATTAATTTTCAACGGAAAGAGCGAAAAAATATTCTTACCACTAATTAGCAGCCATATGGCAACAATAAAAATATTTAAAAAAAATAAAATGAAATAAATCTTGGGTGACGTGTGAGCGCTGCGGGGTACAATGTTTCAATAGACGGAAATTTATCAAAATCGAAACAGAAAAAACTCTTTTTTATATGGATTACTATGAAGCTACAATCACTTCAAAAATTTAATGCGAGAAAAGACTAGTCTGGGTAACCTCGTAAAATTGTATGGAACCTGGAAAAACCATTTACAATGGTGTGGTTTTGTTGTTTAAAAATAAACCATCAATCTAGAAAAATCAAGCACAAAACAAAACTCCAAATAAAGCTAATTTCCAAAAAAGTGATTAAATCAGGTCTAACTAAAAAAATTTAAACAGAAAAAAAACACACTATTTTATATGGTTCTTTCAGGTTCCATACAATTTTACGAAGTTACCCAGACTTAATTTTTGTATAGTATACTGCTTAAAATTACATTGAAGTTTTGGATATGAAAATAATTGTATTCATATCATGAGAAGACCATGACGTTTTTTTAAAATGAGTAAATTTTTTAATGTTTTATATCTTTAATAAATGACATTGAATTCAATGCATTAAAAGGCGGAAATTCTAGCAAAAGACGAAACAAAGTTTCGAAAAAAAAGCCTTATATTAAATGGAATAGTATAAAGCTACATAAGTCTAAAAACTAAATGCCAGAAAAGACTGAAACAAGTCTCTTTAAAACCTGTAAATTAATAACAGATTTTGTGAAATTTTTAGAAAAACAAAACCGAATAAAAACAATACGTGTAAAAGCTTTAGTTTGCGTTTTTTAACTAATAATAAAATTTAATTCATATAAATTTCTCTCAAAGTGAATTAAATTTTACATGAGTTAACCAGCTGTAAATACCATAGTATTAGTTGAGTTACACGTCGTCAAAACGATACAAAAAAAGTATAACGCAAGCGTCACAGTAACCATGAAAAATTTCTGTCAAAATAAGTTATCGCATTGCGCATTAAATTTTGTAATTTATCATTATTTTCGTATAAAGCAAAACATACCGCCATATTAACAGCTTTTTAAAATCAAATATCAAGTTCTAAGTCCGAAAAACATTGAAAAATTCAGATTTAATATAAGGCGACTTTTTCTTTAATGTTTCTATTTATTACATAAAACAAATTAGCTGTCAATGTATTTGTTAAATTAAAAGTCGCCTTATATTAAATCTGAATTTTTCAATGTTTTTCGGACTTAGAACTTGATATTTGATTTTAAAAAGCTGTTAATATGGCGGTATGTTTTGCTTTATACGAAAATAATGATAAATTACAAAATTTAATGCGCAATGCGATAACTTATTTTGACAGAAATTTTTCATGGTTACTGTGACGCTTGCGTTATACTTTTTTTGTATCGTTTTGACGACGTGTAACTCAACTAATACTATGGTATTTACAGCTGGTTAACTCATGTAAAATTTAATTCACTTTGAGAGAAATTTATATGAATTAAATTTTATTATTAGTTAAAAAACGCAAACTAAAGCTTTTACACGTATTGTTTTTATTCGGTTTTGTTTTTCTAAAAATTTCACAAAATCTGTTATTAATTTACAGGTTTTAAAGAGACTTGTTTCAGTCTTTTCTGGCATTTAGTTTTTAGACTTATGTAGCTTTATACTATTCCATTTAATATAAGGCTTTTTTTTCGAAACTTTGTTTCGTCTTTTGCTAGAATAAGGTGTTATAAGAAAATAGAGCAGTAGCACTTTTGTGGTGTTAAAGCATTACTACATTTTGAATTGGGTTCATAAACTATAAAGCACCTTGTGTATAAAATAAATGTTGAGTTTCCAGCTATGGATTTTGATTGAAGACACTCAGCGCGTGCAAAATACCATGTATAGACACTGTCACATGGGTAATATATGTGTGACTGCCTACTTCACTAACTACTTTCTGCCTACTTTGTAACTACTTTGTTAACTACTTGTATTAACTACTTTATTTTTGTAAAGTAGGTAGTTAAGTAGGTAGTTAACTACTTTTAGAAAAGAAAGTAGGTAGTTAAGTAGGTAGTTAACTACTTTTAGAAAAGAAAGTAGGTAGTTAAGTAGTTAGCCAAAATTATGGTAGTTAAGTAGTTAACTACTTAAGTAGTTATCACAACACTACATGGAGAACATTAAATTTTATGAATAATGATTCTAGGTAAATAATTCCGCAACAACAGTTTCCGCGGAAAACATTTTCGCAACAGTCTTTTCTCAGCGTTATTCCCGCTGGAAAATTATTTCCGCAGAGAAAATTTCCATGAAGGAATTTTTCCCTTTTTTCGTTTTTCTTATATAATTGTGAACGTTATTCTTTTTGTGTAAAAATTGTTGTTTGTTCTGTTTTGTACTAAATTTTAAAAGTTTGTTTTGCAAAATAAATAAATAAATAGTGTTTTTATATTAAACATTTGAACAAAAAATTTGATTTTCCTTATAAAATATTATTTAAAATGTTATTTTTTCCCAAGAAATTATTATTTAAAATGTTATTTTTTCCCAAGAGTAAAAAGAAATACCTCTCTAAATTTACCTCCGCAGATTAAGCCCAAGCGAAAGTTTCCCTAAGCCTAAGCAAAATCTAAAAATCAAGCAAAACTTTTGCCGCAAAACGTCATTTTTTTATTAAAAACAAAACTTCTTATTAAAATTAATTTTTTTTTGCAAAAAAAAATTTGTTACCGTCTCTACCCCCTTATACTGGAGTGGACCCCACCCTACCCTTATATTCATGAGTATAACTTAATTCTGTGGAGTAACACCGTGAATTTTATATTTCCGTGGAGTAACATAAAAAAAACCGTATTACTGTACACAAACTTAATCATGAATTTCAAGACTATAATTTGCGTGTAAACCTAATTTTTGAGGTAAGTACCAAAAGAATAGAATAAACGTAAATTTTTAAGGTTTCACTAACATGTCGGACCACCCTATATAATTTAACACATATCATATTAATTACGTTTCATTATAGTAATTGAATATGGAATATTTAAGTCTATCTATTTTGGAATATTGATATTTACTGGGTTTTATGAAAAGAAGGAATTTTATTAATTTCATTTGTAGGTATCTTGTTTGTACATCTTAATTAAATTAGCAGTTAAAAATATGTTTTTTATAGTATTTTTTATCTATTAAACTGTCTTTAGTAACTGTGATTTTAAACCAAAAAAACTTTTTAAAGCTTGAGACATTTTTGCTTATGCGTTTAGTTTTAAGCTTATTACCATGTTGCTTTTTATAATCTCTATTCTATTGTGATTGTAGTGTATTTTTGTTTTTGTGGATATTTGGTCATAAAGATATTGAACCTAAGGCGAAATATATAAAACAAGGCACATTTAAAATCAAGTGCATTGTCTAAATATATTTATATCCGTTTGTTCATAATGTTGAAGAACTAAAAAAAGAAATATAAAGTAGTTTATCTTCTTCAGTTAGAACATCAATAATGAACATGGAAAGATTAAGCATCTTTAAATAACCATGCTAACTTTGCTCGGTAGAAGAACCTTGTCAAATCAGATAGATTAAAGGAATTTAAATTTAATCCCATGATCTATCTGACCCAACTGCCCTTTGCGTTTTGTGCAAGAATTTTAGACGCCTTCTGACTTGCACTTGTCAGTAAAATATCAGGACAAGAGCAAGTACTAAGTTTTGATAATCTGAAAAGCAAAAAACAACAATGCCAACAGCATACATAAATACGTTAATTTAATAAAACACCTACCTGGTCTTGCGCCATAATAGGTAGTGTTTTTATAACAAATACAAACACTATACACACAATTATGTAAAAATTCAGCAGCAATACAATGATATGGTAGGAATTTCCTGTGTATATATACTTTTCTTAGACAAAGAAACTAATTAGTATTATGTAATCTTAAATGTTGATTCTTTGTATAGAAGGGGTAACACCTGCATATAAACAGGATTGCAGAACTATTATCATGCCATGCCTGTATGTGGTGTGAGGATTAACCTTGAATAGACTTGAACTTTTGATTCCAAAATTAACAATTGTATGTTGTGGTAAAACGTTAATAACAAACAAATTGCAAATTTTTATTTATACTATTATTTTTAAAAACAAAATTTTAAAACAAATATAACGCAATGGTACATCATAGGAAAACTGGGTGCAGCACAAAGGCTGCGTGCACATGATGTTTTTAAACAAAATTTTTTTATTTATTTTATTACATTATGACAAAATTAACATAAAACGCGCAATGGTACATCCTGGTAAAAAACCAGGTGCAGCACAAAAACTGCGTGCACAAGTGTTTTTTATACACAAATTAATATATATACTGATATATGTCAAAATATGGTATATCCTGGAAATAACCTTCCAAGTGCAGCCCAAAAACCTGCTTAGAATTTTCGTACATTTAAATGCATACATATTGATTCTATTGAAAGTTGTTTTCAATAAACGTTTTAACTTGATTTTTATTAAACAAAAAATGTTTAATGAGAATAATTTGTCGGTATCTTATTGTAAACTCTTTGAATTCAGCAATAAGTTTGTGTTTAGGAATTTTTCTACATAAAAATCTTTGATACAGCTGTATGTTTTTTCAAAAAAACTTTCTGGTTGACTAGAAATCCTTCCAATTGGTATAAGTTGGGAATAAAAAGTGTTTAAAGCAATGGAGATAGTTGTGTTACTATCATAATCTATGTATCTAATAATTTTGAATGTGAAGTCATCCGTTTTATTATACACCTTTGTATTAATATTTTATCTTGTTTAATTTCTATATCAAGATCCAAATATTGGGATTTGTTTGGTAAAAATGACGTTTGATTTAATGGAAGTTCAGGTGGATATATAAGTTTGCAAATTTTTCATAAAGTCCTGACAATTTATAGCAATTAAATTATCCATGTAGCGTTGAACATGATCAAGCTGTTTTGACAAAAATCTGTTAATTTTTTTTTTCAAATTTTCCAATCATCAATTTTCTTACTTTAGACCAAAAATGATCCAGCAAAAATCTGCGATATTAAAATTCGGGCATTTAAAATGCATTAAGACACCGTAGCATGTATTTTGCAGGTAAATGGCCGATCGTCCATGTTGAAATTTTGAAATTACTCAAAGTTTGGAACTCGGAGGAATTCTGAAGGAAGTTCCAATTTATTAAAATATTCGAAGTATTGAGCTTGACATTCTTAGGTTAGAAATAAATATAACTAACTCTAAGCCCTGTGAAGTGCTGTCTCGGGAGGAATGCTTTAATAGGGGCAGGCTTAATGTTAGCAGGCATCTTATTAAAGCAATGTGGTAAATTTTGCCACATAACACATGGGAAGACGAAGTAAACTGTAGAATGCGGTAGTGCAACAACAATGATCGAAAAATAACTCAAAATGGCAAAAAAAAGTTTAAAAAAAACGGTAGAAATTTTAAAAAAATTGCAAAAATTTTCCAAAAATAGACCATTAATACCAAATTTGTGTTTTAATGTTTTTTTTTAAAAGAGAAGACATATAAAACTAATTAAGCGTGGGTGACTTGCATAAAGAGGCCTGCGCTATTTTAATTACAATTATTTATTAATAATCATTTCTGATCACGATGTATTTGAGCCCGCCCTATTTTTATACTAATTTCGTAAATAATTAAATAATGAAAACATAACTTATGTTGTAAAAACTTTTTAGTATGTTAAATTTTTTCAAACTTATTAAAAACGATAAGAATAGCGGTTAAAATGGAACTAAAATAAGTTAAAACATATTTAAAGGGCGAGCTTTTTCCGCTGAAAATGGCTGGAGGTCCTTAGCATGATATTGGGGTGTAGGCACATCACTAATTTGCACTTCGGAATTTGGCAGGTATGGAAACAATAAACACATTTTAAACTATTTTTGCTTTCTTAAAAGAGTGTTATGTCGATATTAAAATTTTTTACGTATTTACTGAACGCATTTAGTCCAAATACCGATTTTGTGCAGATTTTGTCTTCACAAGGTTTTGTGGATATAGTAAACCAGGATATTATGACTCACACCGATTTTGAAATATTGTGAATTAATTTTGTTGCTTTAAAACATTTTTTATAAGAAGATAATTTTCACATTAGCAAGAACTATCACGACCAGAACAATAGTGCAATTCAACAATTGAACTATAATTCTCATCACATTCCTTAAATTCGTCCACAGTGGTGCAACTTTAAGGAGTCCGCAAGTCTGGTTTTTTACATTACATTTTTTTCCACCTCGTCTTCAAAAAGCTTGTCTTTTAAACATCTTGTCCTAAGAAAGCTCGACTTCTGGGTGAGATTTTACAAACGTACTTTAAAAAACGATTTTTCCCCCAAACAATAAATTTTGCTTATTTTTTGGTTTCTCTTTAGGTTTAGATAAAAAAAAAGTTTTTATCTTTAAGTCAAAAAAACTCCCCATTAATTATAAATTTACATCGAAAAATTTTGGATTGATTTTGGTGTTTGGATTAGGCGTATGTTTTCAGTCTTCAAGAACAAGTTATTCAATAAAAGTTTAAAAGTTTAAAATTTAGCTTAATTCTTGGGTTATGCTTACGCTTAAGAGATACATGGTTTAAGTCGTAAAATATGAAAATCCGTGTCTTTTGTTATATACGTTTAAAAAATCGCATCAAAAAACAAATTTTTCGAAATGTTTATATGACGAGCTTTCTGAAGACAAGATGCAGAAAACTAGATGTTAAAGACGTAATATAAATGATAAAAATTCTGGAAACCCAACTTTAACGACGCTCGACGCTCTCAGTCCAAGTTATAAGTGGTCCATTAAATAATACACAAAAAAATAAAAAGCGCACTCAATCCGATACTTTAAACTTTTATTTATTCGACTGTTATGCAATAATACCGAAAATAATTGATGTGTCTATATTCTTAAAAACCGAAATTAAAAGTAAATGTTAAAATTAAGATTCTCAAAAAATCTTTTTAAAATCATTGAACATGCTAAAAGCGTCGGTAACTCTCCGACGAATTCCATTATAAGATTGTATGCTATTTTCCCAAAAATCATTGAAAAATTATGTGTAAACTGATATTTTCTATATATTTTCTTGATGCCGACGGTTTGTTTTGGGTATCAAGGTTTTTATAGCACAAAGCGTCATTATGCAGATTTGTGAAACCATTGTACAGTACAGTGTACTTATAATTATTTTTATAATCAATGTATCACATGTTAATAATTATAGGGCAAGAATTTTTTTCAAAAAATAAGACGTTTAACTTACTATTTTGAAATGATTTTTACAAGATGATAGAAATTTGTGTACGTGTATTTTAGCAATATGAAAGTTACCGTATTAGCTCTAAAAACTCTATAGTAAACGTTTGTTGGTGTAGTTTGTGATTCATTTGCATAAAACACTCAATACTGCAGGGTCAAAACTTACAATTCGATTCGATAGGTCCTATTAAAGAATTTCATATTAAATAATATGATCTATCATATATATTACTTAATCGAAAAAATTATAATTGAAAACCAAAAATTACTAACCCAAAGTTTATACCTGGGCTTTATTAAAAAATTCCGTATACTAAAGTTAACTACTAAAATCAGGTTTAAAAATCCTTGATTAAATGATTAAATTTTCCATTAATTTAAGCTCTTATTACTGTGGCACGAATTTATCAGAAAAACTGGCAAACTTCCACCACAAAAATGATTTTGAATAATTCTCTATTTTTTCTTATAATGGCCATTAAAAAAAACTTTTCTTGTTTTTTTTGCTAATCACGATAATCAAAAACCCTCCCATTTAAAAGGAAATTGTTTAGTGTTAAAAACTTTTACAAATTTATGACCTTATAGAATCCTATTTAGCCAATTAGTACTTGGAAAAAATGGAGATCTTTCATCCATTGGAGATCCAATTTTTCCCAAGCGCTAATAGGCTAAAAGTGATTCTAACAGCTCCTCCCACAACCATTCCCACAAAGCAAAACATATATGACGTGATCACAAATACTATAATATGACATTTTGAGATTTTTGAAATCCTGGCGTGATTTTAAAAAAAATATATTGTGGGAGTTTTCGCGAATGAAAAATATTGGTAAAGCTCATGAATCATTTAGATAGTAGATATAGATAGCTGAAGTATTTACCAATATTTGCATTTTTGTAATTTTAACATTGTTTTCATA
>JASAMX010009069.1:0-20061 GCA_030248175.1 Microlaimidae sp. YZB2_3 | reverse complement strand
TAAAATTAGAAATTTATAGTTTGGATTTGAAAAGAATTTTAAAAATAAGATAAGAATATGATAATATTAAAAACAAATATTTTCAAAAATGTTAAAGGAATTTTAAAAATATAAAAACATATTATTTTCCCCCTGCTTTTTAATAATGTATAGTTCACAAAAGGAAAAAAATCGAAATTTATTTGAAAAAATCCAAATTTGTGTTAACGATTTTTAAAGATTTCCCCCTTTTATTAATGGTGAACAGAATAAAAAAAATCGAAATTTATTTATTTTGAAATTAAAATTCGAAATTTATAGTTTGGATTTGAAAAGAATTTTAAAAATAAGATAAGAATATGATAATATTAAAAACAAATATTTTCAAAAATGTTAAAGGAATTTTAAAAATATAAATACATATTTTTAAAATTTCTTTATAAATAAACACGTTTGGTATTAGAAATAACAAATAATAAACACGCTTGCGGACGCTACCAACCGAGAAAGGTAATAAGCGACGCTACCAACGCTGTTTAAGCAGGCAGCCCGGGGAAAAAACCTGTTTGTCGCTTTGCAGACGGAATGTTTTAGCGGGCACTGGCTATATACATACGCGCCTGCTAAGGTCACTCAATTTTGCCAACTTAATCGCGCATTCTCGCGCATTCTTGTTTCCGCAATCTAAAAGCTCTCGCCAGCTAAAACCTTTTAGGAGGCCGCCGCGTGCGCGATTGGGCTTTAAAGTCGATGGGGAGTGAGCTGGGTTATTCAAAGACCCTAAATGGGATGGCCCTTCCTTCCGAATTTCCCTCCGCGACGTCCGGTTTTTTTAACGGAAATAACCCTTTTTTAATAATGAATTTGGAGGGTGGAAATTTCGCTCAAATTTTTCGCAGGGATAGGAGGAGTGCGAAAAGTTTTAACGTGAAGAAGAATTATGAGTTATGAGCGAAAAGTTATAAAAAATCCTTCTCAAAGAAAAAAATTAAAAATGCCAAGGACGGACAACAGGATGACCCACGGACCCACCGACGCCTCCCAACTTAAAAACGCATTGCGCAATTATAAGGTAGATTTATATTTTACAGATACACGGGTATTCATATCAAACTTCAGAACGAGTTCTCTCAAACTACACTACAACACAGACTACACACATAAAACACAGATGCATCCAATATATGCACACCATATTGTGCACACATGAAACCGGTTTTTACATCGAACGAAACAACTCATACTTAAAGGTGTAGTCCTTTAAACGATTGGGTTTTTAAAGTAGTGCTCTACCGGTGAAACTGATTTCTGGTGTTCTTACTTTTCCAAAACCATCTTAATGTTTCTGATTAATTTAAAACTTGACGAGATGTTGCTGTTTTAAACCAAAAAACCCTTTAAAACTTAATTTTTTATTATAAAATGTTACCCGAATTTAATGAAAACTGTCTAAGTTAAAATTTGTATTAGATATTAGGGTAGTGCATTTAGTTTCGGCACTTTTCCCAATTAGGCCTTTTTGATTTTGGACTATATCTTTGGTAATCCTAAACGGAATACGACGTTTGATAGCTCAAATGAGAGCTAATTATATGTAGATGACTGTGTGAGCCTTTTATTTGTTATGTTATGATATTTTCATGTGAAATTGTGTGATTTATAATTTTAAAAAAAGTTACTCGTTTTTAGAACATGGGCATTTCATGATTACGCAATAAATTGGTTTAAAATATAAACTGTCCTGGTAAAATTTAGTCTATTTTTCGAATTTTTAATCCCCGTGGTTCTACGTTGCGTCTGTGGTGAGCAATCGTTATAAAATAAAATAGTGTAATTTCGGCACTCATATGCTGTAAATAAAAACGGATTGAATTAAGTGGTCGGACGTTAAATTGTATTTGTAAATAGTTAAAAGACAACGTTGAAATGTGTAGGTGTCATAGCACCGCACTTAAACTCGATTAAGAGGGTCCTTTTAAAAAGTGCCGAAATTAAATGCACTTTTTTCCCAAATTTTGCTCATTTTGATACCATTTGGCATTTTAGCTGTAACTTTTTGCCAGTTACACGTTGAACAACAAGTAGAAGCTTAAATTAAAGAAAACTGTCTGGAGATAATGATAGGCTTTTAAATTTTTGAAAATGATGATTTTTTCACTGAGAAACAATCGATTGTTTGGAAAGTGCCGAAATTAAATGCACATATTTAATTTCGGCAATTTTCCATTTTTTAAAAAAAATAATTTAATTAAGTAAAAAAAAACTTTTGTACAGTGAAACTTTTGTGACGCAACGCAGTATCGTGAAAGCTTCAAAATGAGCTATCAAACATGAAAATCGGGCCATACAGTAAAAAGTTACATCGGAAAAACAAAAAAGTGCCGAAATTAAATGCACTACCCTAGATGGATCAGAAAAGTTGAGATATTTTGGGAAATTAGCTAATAAGACAGCAAATTTTTAAATTTCGATTTTAATGGTGAACGTAAAAAATTAACAAACCCAAATTTAGAAGAAACAGTTTTTAACAAAACAAGTGGCCCTATAGAACTCCTTTTGGTAAAAATACGTTGTCTAGCATAAAGATGTTCATGTCATTTTTTTAAATTCAGTCTTACCACGACATTCCCCAAACTATAAGTTTTCCAATCATATGTCATTTAAACCAATCTATTTTGTGGTTATGACAGAGGTTGCATTCTTTTTTAGCAAAAAAACACTGTCCAGCATAAAGGTGTCCATTTTTATTTTTTCAAAAAAGTTTTAATTTTAGACTGTTCGTTGACTAATATGTCTCACCAATAAGCTAATTCAGAGACAACATTTTTTGTTCCAAAACCCATAGGGTTCACTCCTTGGTGAAGACTGTGTTGTCCAGTATAAAATTCTATGTATAAATTTTGCGTGTTTCGAATTATTTGTTTAATATAAGACACTTTTTAAGCAAACAGTCACAAAATGTGGAAAAGAAAATTTTTAAAATTTCCATCCATATAAAAAGAGTCCATGTGTTGTTTATGAGCAGGACATAATATGTGGTGTTATTTTCGTAATAGGAATATTTAAAAACTTCTTTTTTTAAATCTTTTTTAATGCAAGTTAAAGCAGAAACTTTAAAATTTTAAGTTAAAATAACAAATTCTACGAGAAAACCTATAAAACTGCTATTGATTGTCCTTTGGGGAAATAATGAAACTTAAAATATAGATGAAAATGAAGGATAATGTCGTTCTATATTTATTTTTGCATATTTATAATTTTTTTAATTTTTTAGATCTTACTGATGATGACAACTGTAGTTTGTCGAAACGTTTAAAGTGAGTTAAATAAAGACCTTATTCCTTCATTTTCATCTACATTTTTAAAACCTATAAATTTAAAAAAAATAAGCATAAAAAAATTTCATCCAAAATTTACTAAAAAGAGAGGGAAGTTCCCCCCTTTTAATTTTTAGATTTAAAAAATTATCTCAACATTGTATAATTTGGAAATTATTTTTAAAAGAATTTTTAAACAAAAAACTACATGTAATGTATATAATGCCCCCCTTTTATTTGCAGGTTTTTGCATGTTTTCAGCATGTTTTTGAAATTTCCTCACGTTTGTGGGTTAACTTGCATTTTGATTATATGAAACACAGAAATGCAAACATATCAGCTTATTTACACATAACACAAATTTTTTTAGTTTATTTTGATTTTAATTGTGTTATTTTACAGCTTGTTTCTGGCAAAAATATATAATATACGGAAAAATGTACAACTCCTATATAAAAAAAAATACAGAAAAGTAGGCCATTATAATGAGCCTCTCGATTTAAATGGCACTCTTCATAATAATGGCATAGTAGTCATTTTAATTCGGCGAATTAAAATTTACTGATTTATTTATTGAGGAAGCCATTATAATAACCATTTATTGATTTAATTTCACTTAATAATATAACGTCTGTGAAGTTACACCCCTATATCCCCCCCCCTTTCAAAAATTTTCGAAAATCATTGATAACATTTTCAAACCTGCGAATAAAAGGGGGGCATTATATACATTACATGTAGTTTTTTGTTTAAAATTTTTTAAAAATAATTTCCGAATGATACAATGTTGAGTAATTTTTAAATCTAAAAATTAAAAGGGGGGAACTTCCCCCCTTTTTAGTAATTTTAATGAAATTTTTTTATGCTTATTTTTTTTAAATTTATAGGTTTTAAAATGTAGATGAAAATGAAGGATAAGGTCTTTATTGAACTCACTTAAACGTTTCGACAAACTACAGTTGTCATCATCAGTAAGATCTAAAAATTAAAAAAATTATAAATATGACAAGAATAAATATAGAAGACATTATCCTTCATTTTCATCTATATTTTAAGATCATTATTTCCCCAAGGACAATCAATAGCAGTTTTATAGATTTTCTTGTAGAATTTGTTATTTTAACTTAAAATTTTTAAAGTTTCTGCTTTAACTTGCATTTAAAAAGATTTAAAAAAATTTTTAATATTCTTCTTAAGAAAATAACACCACATGTTATGTCCTGCTCATAAACAACACATGGACTTGTTTTATATGGATGGATATTTTAAAAACTTTCTTTTCCACATTTTGTGACTGTTTGCTTAAAAAGTGTCTTATATTAAACAAATAATTCGAAACACGCAAAATTTATACATAGACATCTTTATACTGGACAACGCGTTTTCACCAAGGAGTGAACCCTATGGGTTTTGGAACAAAAAATTTTGTCTCTGAATTAGCTTATTGGTGAGACATATTAGTCAACGAACAGTCTAAAATTAAAACTTTTTTGAAAAAATAAAAATGGACATCTTTATGCTGGACAGTGTTTTTTTGCTAAAAAAGAATGCACCCTCTGTCATAACCACAAAATAGATTGGTTTAAATGACATATGATTGGAAAACTTATAGTTTGGGGAATGTCGTGGTAAGGCTGAATTTTAAAAAAATGACATGAACATCTTTATGCTAGACAACGTATTTTTACCAAAAGGAGTTCTATAGGGCCACTTGTTTTGTTAAAAACTGTGTCTTCTAAATTTGGGTTTGTTAATTTTTTACGTTCACCATTAAAATCGAAATTTAAAAATTTGCTGTCTTATTAGCTAATTTCCCAAAATATCTCAACTTTTCTGATCCATCTAGGGTAGTTCATTTAATTTCGGCACTTTTTTGTTTTTCCGATGTAACTTTTTACTGTATGGCCCGATTTTCATGTTTGATAGCTCATTTTGAAGCTTTCACGATACTGCGTTGCGTCACAAAAGTTTCACTGTACAAAAGTTTTTTTTTACTTAATTAAATTATTTTTTTTAAAAAATGGAAAATTGCCGAAATTAAAATATGTGCATTTAATTTCGGCACTTTACAAACAATCGATTGTTTCTCAGTGAAAAAATCATCATTTTCAAAAATTTAAAAGCCTATCATTATCTCCAGACAGTTTTCTTTAATTTAAGCTTCTACTTGTTGTTCAACGTGTAACTGGCAAAAAGTTACAGCTAAAATGCCAAATGGTATCAAAATGAGCAAAATTTGGGAAAAAAGTGCATTTAATTTCGGCACTTTTTAAAAGGACCCTCTTAATCGAGTTTAAGTGCGGTGCTATGACACCTACACATTTCAACGTTGTCTTTTAACTATTTACAAATACAATTTAACATCCGACCACTTAATTCAATCCGTTTTTATCTACAGCATATGAGTGCCGAAATTACACTATTTTATTTTATAACGATTGCTCACCACAGACGCAACGTAGAACCACGGGGATTAAAAATTCGAAAAATAGACTAAATTTTACCAGGACAGTTTATATTTTAAACCAATTTATTGCGTAATCATGAAATGCCCATGTTCTAAAAACGAGTAACTTTTTTTAAAATTATAAATCACACAATTTCACATGAAAATATCATAACATAACAAATAAAAGGCTCACGACAGTTATCTACATATAATTAGCTCTCATTTGAGCTATCAAACGTCGTATTCCGTTTAGGATTACCAAAGATATAGTCCAAAATCAAAAAGGCCTAATTGGGAAAAGTGCCGAAACTAAATGCACTACCCTAATATCTAATACAAATTTTAACTTAGACAGTTTTCATTAAATTCGGGTAACATTTTATAATAAAAAATTAAGTTTTAAAGGGTTTTTTGGTTTAAAACAGCAACATCTCGTCAAGTTTTAAATTAATCAGAAACATTAAGATGGTTTTGGAAAAGTAAGAACACCAGAAATCAGTTTCACCGGTAGAGCACTACTTTAAAAACCCAATCGTTTAAAGGACTACACCTTTAAGTATGAGTTGTTTCGTTCGATGTAAAAACCGGTTTCATGTGTGCACAATATGGTGTGCATATATTGGATGCATCTGTGTTTTATGTGTGTAGTCTGTGTTGTAGTGTAGTTTGAGAGAACTCGTTCTGAAGTTTGATATGAATACCCGTGTATCTGTAAAATATAAATATAAATAATGGATGGCGGGGAGTAGCATAGGGATATATAGCCCCACAGCCACCGCGCCAACCATAATAAGGACTTTCGATCAATTCGATTTCGATCAGTCCGCCATTGGTTTTTGCTACGCGTTATCTGCGTTAATAACATCTATTATTCAGAATCAAAACAAAAAAAAGAAAAAAACACCTATTTTCTGTCTATCACAACAATTGTTTTAACCCTTTGGGATTCTTTCCGTTGCAAATCCGCAAAAACTATTCAGCACCACTGCTGCTCAGTGTTAAACTGGACGCCGTCCGCCGACTTGACGCCAAGTTTAATACAGAGCAGCACTGACGCGGAATCCCTTCTGCAGATTTGCAATGGTTTTTGGACAAAAAAATCTCAAAGGTTTAAAATATTAATGGGTGGGTAAAACCATCATGCGTCGACAAGCGCCACGTTGATGCTTTACTGTGGAGAGTTTACAGTAGAGAATGTAATTTTTTAACTTCATTTATTATCATCATGACCTTTTTCTTTCTTTGAAGCATAGGCGGGCAAGTAAATGCGAAGATTTTAATAGTGATGAAAATGAACTGGACCAAATTCACGCAAAAATAATATGCATAAGCATAATTGGCACACAATTTATTGGTCGTTCTGTATGATGTTTATTTCAGTGACACTACTTTCAGCAGTTTGTGCGCGGTTTTTCAATAAAAAAGCTAAGGTGCTTCAACGGTTGCAAACGCATTTTTCAACCAAACCGTATTCAAATTATTCCTTATGTGTCTTTGGTCGATTGACACAATAGAGTATTTGGTTTTGTGATCAATTCTTGGTCAACTGTTCATGGTCAACTGACCCTCAATGATATTATTTTGTAAACATGAAAGGAAATTTCTGTTAGAGACCGAGTTATTTAAAATAGCCTCTGTGACTTACGGAAAATAATGGAGAATCTGAAATTTGTTTATGTCCATTTATTATGTATGGCTTCTGGACTTTGAGCTAAGCTCAGAGTAAGCTAAGATCTGTATTATTTTATTTGTAGATTAAGAAAATTAAAATAAATAATCAAACGGATTGATTTAATAATAAAGTTTAAAGCCTTTAAAATTCATAATAAAAAATTCATCAGTTCCTGTTCCTGGTCGTATAGCAATTTTTAAATATTATTGCTTTTTGTTCCGTCTATTGTTTAATTTGAACCATGGGTCTCAAAATGGCCGATACCCCCCCTATTTTAAAACTTTTAGGACACTCCCTCTTTTTAAAACTGGGAAGGCTCAATAAAAAAAACGCCAAAAATTACGTCTTTTAGAGCATGTGCGTAGCCGGGAATTCGGAAAGGGGGGTCCAACCCTTAACAAAATTTTGAAAAGGGGGCTTTGGGGGGTCCAAATCTTAACGTTATATAATGGCTAAAAACAATTTTCCGCGCTTCGTCCGGAATGCTTATTTACTTATGCCAAATACTTCATTATTTTCTTATCAATTTTAATAAAAGCAAAAATGAAAAAAAAAAATTTAAAAAAACAAAAAAAAAGTTTTTACAAACAATTTGATCCCCTAAAATTTTCGGTTTCCAAAACATTGTTTATGTAACAACTAACAATGGGAACAATAAATTACGGCTGAGCAACGCAAAGTTCGAGAAAATGTATTTAAAATTACTTCTCCTAACCTTTAAATGTTTAATCTTACAAACAATGTAAAGGGGAGGGGGTCCATCGTGGTCGTACCAAAATTACAAAACAAAGTAACGCAAATTCAGAAGTAGAGACTAATTAAACATTCAAGCGCCGAGCACAGCGAAGCGCGAGAAAATTTTTAAACAATGACCGTTCTGGACACCCAAATTTTTATCCTTGCCGACACAAAAGGGGGTCTAACCCCAGATTTTTACCCTTGCCGACCCAAAAAGGTAAGTGGATCTAGACCCCCTGGACCCCTTTCCACCTGGCTACGCTCATGTTTGGGAGCTAACTCCCTAAATGTTCATGATGATGAAAATTTTAACAAATAAATTTTAAAACGGCGGCGAAATAAATCAACTTTAAATCTTTAATAGCAAACAAAAAATGTTAGGTTAGTTAGCTCAGCATACCTAAAGTTGCAGATAAACACAATAATAAAACAAAAAAAACAACATAAAAATCACGTGTTTCTGTGCTTCCCTCAACACGTAATGTACAAATAAGCATAATAGTTGCACGTCATCAGCGGGGGCTATTATACTTATGTTACAAATTAATAATAAACTACTTCGTTATTTTATAATTTTTTGTATAAATTTTTTACATTATTAAACAAATATAAAAACAGTTATTAGATTAGCGTAAAATACAAAATGCTTATTTTATAAGTTTATTCTAATACATGCAATGAAAACACAAGCAGTGGTTTGAGATAAATAAAGTTTATATACAAAAATACTTAACTAAAACTTTTTAAAAAAATATAACTTTTTATTAAAAATTTTTTAAAAATTTATTAGAAAGAAAATAAAATGAAAAATCGAATTAAATGACAATTTAAATATTAAAAAAAATTTTTAAAAAATACAACACGCAAAAATAATAACATTATTAAAAAAATTCCTAAAAAATTAACAGGCGTGTAAATAAAACAAAAAGCAGTATCTTGAACTTATATTAGGATCCGCGTTTTACTGGTTTTACACATACAGGCAGGAACAAGTTACTAGTTTGGATCAAACACGGTGGATTAATCCCTTATTAGTAATTTAGTAGTAAATTTGCATAATTTTGTTTTAACGATTGTTGATTGAAAATAGTAATAAGAAATATAGTGATTATTGATTTGAAAAACCAAACAGTAAAAGGCAAAATTATAAGCAATTAATTTTAAAGAAGAAGTAATTTTAGGTTTTTCCGTGAAAAATTAGCAGTAAAGCAACCTGCAGTAGCCATTAAGCTACTCCAGGAGATGCAACTGGCGTTGTGGCGAACCACAGACAGACCAGGATAGTGCAACAAGGTATACAAAAGCATACCTTAAAATTTTTAAATAGTTATAGAATAGTTTGATGTATTTAGAAAAGAAGCAAAATAATTAAAGATAAGGTATGGTTAAATCGACTTATTATATATTAAGTTTGGACAAAAGTGGTTTATAGTTTAAGTAAAATTTATTTATCTGGTGCAACAACTCACTATTTTTATACTCAAGATTTAAAAATTGAAGGAACAATTCATTTATTTTTACTAAGAATTTTTCTTTTTCATTACATATTCGCGCGATTCGAATTAATTGAGAATAGAAAACATTAGTTCCTAGATTATCACAGACATTACTATATTTGTGTACATACCTGATAACATTAAACTGAAAAGCATCAGCTTTGTTATAAACAGTTATAGACCTATAAACATTGTTAGTTTTTATTTGTAAATCTAAATACTCACATGTATTGGCTGATTTATTAGTTTGTGAAAAAGGTAATGAATCTGGGTAAATATTTTTACAAATTTCAAGAAATTTTGGACAGTTAAAACAAGCAACATCATCCATATATCTTACTGTATTTTTTGTAATAATTCTAGAATGTGGATTGTTTTTGAGATAAATAAATTCCATAAATGACAGAGATAAATCCGCAATTTGAGGAGAAGCATTACCTCCCATAGGTATACCAGAGATTTGTTTAAAAATAATTACAGCGAAATAAATCAACTTTAAATCTTTAACTGTTCTATGGCGATCGCTTGTCACGTCCGTTGTGAACCCGTGGTGAGTACCGTCTTCATATGACTATTGCTTTGACGTAAATACGACGACGACGGCATTATAAAAAAAAATTGAGTCGTCGTTTTGCACGCCCAAATGGTCGAGCTTTGTAAATAATAAGCTAAATATTTGTTAAAAATATTAGCAAAAAACGCATGTAAAACGGCCATGTAAAAAAGCAACGGTATGCAAAAATGGGTTGAACATATATTCCATTTGTGAATTACGTAATAAATACTTTGATTACTTTTATTACGATGCCGTTTAATTTACATAACGTGCACAATTTGTATAATGTCGTTTAATTTGCATAATTATGTATAACGCCCATGCAAAAAAGCAAAGCTATGCAAAAAAGGGATTAAAAATATATGCAATTTGTAAATCACGTAAATAAATAACTTGATTAGGTTTTTGTTTAATTTGCAATGGCTTGGGAGCGTGCAGCTGATTGTATATTAAGCATGATAAACAGTACATTTTGTGTTTTCTCGTGCGGTTTTCTAACCCAAGAATTAAGGAGATTCAAAACTTGCAAAGCTATGTTCGAGAAGTTTCACTTACTTGAGAGTGAAATAAACATATTAATACCATTATATGAAGATGATGTAGTATTATTTACTCATATGTTATTCAATGTTTCGACAAAATATCGAACAGCAGTGTATATGAATACCAAAATGTCGCTTACATACTATTTATTTACTATTTTTACAAATATAAAAAATTTTGAAATACATCTTTTACCTGGAAAATGGCATCTACAAAAAACATTCTGCAGTTCTTTTCAAAGAATGTGCGGTAATGATTCGCGGTTTACAATCTTACAAACAAAAAGTTAAAATAGGAATAGTAAATATTATAAAAAATAGGAATTTTATCTACCTTTGGGCAAAGTTTTGAAAAAAATTTTATATAACCAATAAAAATACTCATATTTTTATAAAAATTTATTATAAATAGAGTTATATGATTTTATAATATATATTTTTTTAATTTAGGTTTTTATTATAGGTACAATATTAATGTAAATTTTTTAAACGATCACTAACGTAAACAACACAAATATTTTGAAATGTCTATTTATATAAAACCAGTTCATGTGTTGTCTATGAGCAGGACCGGAAAAATGGATTGTTTAAAACTGTATTTTTTTAAGTAAATTATCGTGATAAAACTCACAAATAACATTTATCGCGGACTTTAGACCTTAATTTCCCTAAGCAACCTAAGCAAAACCTTAAAATCTAGCTAAATTTAATGTTTTGTTTGATTTTATGGTTTTGCTTAGGTTGCTTAGGAAAACTAAGGCCTATAGTGCAGGACTCAGGTTGTTTATGAGTTTTATCATGATGATTTTTTTTAAATTTATCACTTTCTCTAAGATTTATTAAAAAATAATTTTAATTTAATGGCCTGTTTTTGAAAAATAACGGTTTTAAAGAAGTAGTTCGTCCATGTTTAAAGTAGCCCATCCTGTATTTTCTTTCCAGTTAGAAAAATAACGGTTTTAAACTGTAACGGGAACTTAGATCCTGGAGTCCTTAGATCCTTGCCTTTGAGTGGCGTCATTTAGAAGCAAACTGGAAAGTACACCAACACCGTTTACTGATACCGACTGATTCCTAGGCTTAGGCTTAGGCTTAGGGTTAGATTTAAGCTTAGCCTGTTTAATTTTGACGCCACTTGCCAAGGATCTAAGGACTCCAGGATCTAAGTTCCCCCAATCTTTTAAACAAGTAGTTTGTCCATGTGTAAAGTAGTCATCCTGTATTTTCTTTCCGGTGACCACTTAAAAGGGTTATACTTGAAGAATGCCAATATATCACTATAGACCTTAGTTCTCCTAAGCAACCTAAGCAAAACCTGAAAATCGAACAAAACGTTAAATTTAGCTTGATTTTAAGGTTTTGCTCAGGTTGCTTAGGGAAATTAAGGTCTAGAGTCCATCATAATTTACTTGAAAAATAACAGTTTTAACAAACCATCTTTCCGATGACCACTTGAGTGGGCTACGTTGCATTTCCCCAGAAAAATAGTCTCGATTCCCCATAAGAGTCTCGATTCCCCATAGGAGTCTCGATTCCCCAGATATTATTATTTCCCCAGAAGCCATTCCCATTTCCCCAGAAGCTGTTCTTATTTCCCCAGAAGCCGTTCCTATTTCCCCTGAAGTCATTCCCATTTCGCCAGTAGGCAGTCGCAATTCCCCAGTAAGAAAATCCTTAGAGAAGTCTCGATTCCCCATATAAATTTAGCAGTAGCAGAAGGTTCCAGGAAATTTCGTCTTTTACATTATGTTTTTCATCATCTCGTCTTCTACAACTCGTCTTCGAAAAACTTGTCTTTTAAACATCTTGTTTTCGGAAAACTCGTCTTTTGGATGCGATTTTGTAAACATACTTTTTAAAACACAAGTTTCTTATATTTTGCGACTTAAGTTGAACAATGGATTGAAAACTTTTTTCCTAAGCCTAAGCAAAACCTAAAAATCAAGCTAAAAATTACCATGATAAACTTTTATATTTAATGATTTGTTTCAAAAAACTGCGAGCCTAAGCCTAAGCGAAACCTAATAATTAAGCAAAATTTTGTATTTAATATTGTGCTCTTTGAATTAAAAAGTGAAAACTTTTTTCTTGTTAAATGTTTTATTAATTGTATTAAGCACAATTTTATGATAATTATGCTTGTTTTATTCCTTATACTTTATTTTAGTATTGCAAAGCCCCTGAAATATTGTTTAGCAATAAAATTTAGAAGCAATAAAAAGCAATAAAATACTTAGAAGCAATAAAAACCATCTATTATAACAATAAAACAAAGGTTATATCCAAATAGTAAAACAAGTGTTAAAGAAAAACAATGATTCTGAATATGCAATGCCAACTTTATAAGTTGTGTTTCTGGGGAATCGAGACCGTGTTCTGGGGAATCGAAACCGCTTTCTGGAGAATCGAGACTGCGTTCTGGGGAATCAAGACCGCGTTCTGGGGAATTGAGACAACGTTCTGGGGAATTGGGAAATCGTTATGGGGAATTCGGACTAAAAATTTTCTGGGGAATTGCATGGACCCTCCTGGACAGTCGGCGTTTCCTTGGAATGGATCTCTGGGTGTGCAACAGATACATCACTGACAGATTCTACATGTGCTCAAATCTTAAATTTTCGGTCTTAAAACTTTTTGTATACAGTTTTTTTTCATACAATTAGGTGATTTTGAATGTATTTATGTTTTGTTATAGTTTAAAAATGTTTTTTTAAAAATTTTATAGCATAATAAAATCTCATTTAGTACTAAAATTTCACATTTTTTGCTTTTTTTTCACAAAATATTGAAACAAGTAAAGAAACATTTTTATCACTTAATTTCCACATATAACGCTATGTCGCGCCTAAATTCAGTAGGGGATCAGCTACGGCGCACATTTGTTCGCCTAGGAAAGATTAGGAGAGAGAAGTTAGAAAGCCTATCACTTACGCCCTAGCGGGCTTTTGCTAGTCGCTGCGAAGTTTGGTCTTTGGCGCCAGCCAGGTAAAGGTAAACTCAGTCGGTTCCGCTATTAAGTTAGTAATTAGTACCTATATTTGACGAGAGCTAAGTAGGGGGTTAACCGACTGAGCTCTTGTCTAAACTGCCAAACGCGTATTTACGGTATTTAAGTTTATTAGTGGCCAACCACGGTATAACCGGGCCAGTACACGTTACACAAAGAAAGTGGGGTAAGCCTATTTTACGGACGGCACCTAAAGGGGACTTTATTTAGCCTATTGTGTTACTTATAAAAACAGTTATAAATTTATTATGTTGTTTGTGCTTAGCCTGGGTGGAGACTTAATTAAAATTAGGGGCGCTTTTAGGTTAGCCAAAGCTGCGGGCGATGAGGGGGGAAGAGTACAAAAATGTGGCTTAAAGCCTATTAAACACAGTTTTAGTGATTTGGCACTTTTTAGGCGGCAACTACCCCAAGAACCTACACGAAGGCAGACTGGTAAGTACGGTGTGGGTGGGTAACCCAATAACTAACCCTTAAGTTAAAAAGGGCCTTAGCTTAAGAAAGGGGGAATGGGGAAACCTAAACCACCACTAACTTAAGGGAAACCCTAACTTAATTAAACTTAAGTGTCTATAAAGATAATCTTACGGAGCTAGTGCTGACTAGCTCTGACCTAAACGGACCAACTAAGCTATGGTGGGCCATTTTACCTGGGCTGAACTTCGATTGTTATTCCACCAATCTGCAAGTATTAGCCGGGCGACTAGGGGGGAATAAACCGCAATTGGATCAGGATATAAAAACTACCAACTTCGCAAAATACGCTAGTTGGCGCGGTTTCTCTGTAGGGGGGCTCGAAGAGTCGCTATAGTTTTCCACCATAAATTAGCCAAAGTTTTCCAAAAAGAGGGGAGGGGGAGCCAAACAGAAACACTAAAAATAACGTCGGCCGGTTATAATACAACCGGAGCTGACTCGGCTCTTCAAAGGGGGACACACAACCTGGCCCCGGACAACCCAGGGGGGTAAACCGAACAGTAGAAAAAACAGAGGGTTTCTTTTCAAAACCCTCTTTTTAAAAATGGTGATGCTTTTCTGAAAACTCTTCCGAGTTGGTTGGAGAGAGCTGGTCCAATAGGAGTCAAAAGAAACCTTATGAAATGACTTTTTGGCGAAACCACGCCACTTATATATGCGGAATTTTAATAACAAAAAGCCACGTGTTTGTATTTTGTAACACGCTGTAATCCCCACTCCGGTCAACCGGCTACTTGCTGATTGTTTACTCATTTTGCACGCCTCTGCAAAATGAGGAGCCTAAAGTAGAATTTTGAGCGGCCTGCGGAGCGTAAAGTACGACCGCCTTTTCACCGCTGACTTAGTCGGTTTGTAAGTGAGGCGAGCCACCCGGGCATGGGAATGACAAGGGGAGGGAAAGAAAAATATTTAATAATTACGCAGGAGGCGAAGGGGCGCCGGGGGAAAAGGGGAACCAATGCATGGTGACACTTTTGCGTCGCATCTTCCCACTCAGTTTGAGTTGTCCCCGGTGAACCAGGGTAAGCAGAAAAGGGGTAGGCGAGCAGACAGAAAAGTGTTGCCGTGATGGTTAGCAGCACTGTTTTACCCATATTTAAACAAAATTGAAGCTGCTATGGGGGGAAAGTCTGCATCGGTGTAGGTCTATTTTTTTAAACATAACACAAAAATAATAAAAAAACACATATATTTTAAAAAAAATAACTGGCCCAGCTCAGGCGGTGCCAGGGAAGGGGGACACCAAAAAAAAACTCACAACAAGGCCCTCCACCAGGGCAATCCGGAAAACTGGCTTTTTTGATAAGGTGGAACAAAAACACGATTTTTAATTTTTTTAGAGAAAATTGGCGACTTATGTCACCGCTTAGCCCTGTTTTTAGGGGAGACTAGTAAAAAGAAAACACAAAAAACTAAATTATATGTGGGGGGGCAACCCACCAACTCAGCGCAACCCTGCTTTTTAGAAAAATTTTAATTTTGCATATATCACGCCTCAAAATTTCACAGATAGAAAAAAAGTAAATAAAGAAAATTTTTAAGAAATATACAGTTTTTTAATTAAGCGCTAGTCGCTTATTGCTGAGCATAGTCGCCATCATTGTCCTCACCGTCCTCGTCCTCGGGGTTTTCCCAATTGTCCACGTCATCCCAGATGTACGCCTCCGGGGGTGGATTCTGCGGACGTTCCTCTTCCAGGACCACGTCACTGGGGGACGACGCTCGCTGCCTTGCTGACTCCTGAGGAGGAGGCTCCTGAACTACCCTTGGCTGGGGAGGCTGAGGGATGTCCTGCTGCTGGCTTTCCCTTCGACGCACAGCCTCCGCTTGTGCCCGCCGTTGAGAAAGTAGATGCTCGTGCCGAGCCGCTTGCAACGCTGAGCGAAGAGAGGGAGGTGCTCCCTGGTGTTCCGGCACTGTAATTAAGGAAAAGTGTAATTTACAGGAAATAATCCAAAACCAGGATGAACAGCAGGCCACAGTTCTCGCAAGAGTTTTTAACTACAAAAAATAAACATTTTTGCATGATTATTTTACCCAAAAACTAAAAATTTAATTTTGAACGCAAAACTATTTTTAGTGTGAGATGCCTATTTTTGGGGAAGTTCCTTCCCGAAAGTTAGACGGTAAAGCTGACATCCTCCTGAAAGAAGGCAATTATTAATTATAGCATTTAAGACAAGAAAGCAAAACTTAGGGCATTGGGGAAAAATTAATAACTAAATTAAGGCTACGAGGCAAACCTAGTGCAATAAGCCATAACAAATTAAATTTAAAGCTACTAAACTACCGGCGTGCTATATACTACAAAAACACTTGGGCCACTAACAAACAAAACGAAACAAACAAAACATAATATACCAGGGTAGAGAACACACAAAAACATGCAACTTACATGCCTATAACTAAGATAACAGAACAGTTTTTAGGGATAGACGGGACAATTAGAAGCGAACAGACGTAGAAGTGGGTTAATTGTGAAGCATAACACAACAAAAACACAAAACATTTACGCGCATGAGTTGTTTTACCTTTATTACCAAATAATAATAAGAAGAACCTTTACTTTACCAAACAATAATAATTAGAAGAAGAAGCGCATACAAAACACAAAACGTAGGTTAGTTTGGAAAAACTAAAAATAAAAATTTTACGATTTGCGCTTTTTCTTCTTCTTGAAGGTGGTGGAGATTTCTGCCATTATCTTGCCGAGGATATCGGCGTTGTCAATGGGGGCAGGGATATCCTCTTCTTCCTCCGACTCCGAGTCTGAGGATAGGGCATCCCGCATTTTTTCCACATTGGCATTGGCCACTTGAATTTTTGCTTCGGCCTCTTTGAGCAATTTCTTTTGCTGATGGTATTTTATGGACATATGAATCCTGCAGAGATGACGCCTTTCTCTCCTTTTCTTCCTCTTACAGAGCTGAGCCTCAAGAACGTCAGGATCTAGAGGAAGGGGTCTCTGGGAGAGCCACTTCTCATCCAACTGTGCGTCTTCCTTTTTGGCCTGCTCCACTCCTAGGGAATCTAAATCTTCTGCCCATTTGTTTGAATCAGGGCGATGTGGCTGATTTTTGACTCCTCCGCGTTTACCTATTTGAGTTCGTACACTTTCCCTTATATTTACATAAAAAACTTGACCAAGGTTGGCTTCCCGTGATTTATATAATTTAAGCCTTTGTAAATTTACCCACTCAGTGTAATCTTTTAATTCGTCTCCATCATTATCAAGACGAATGATTTTAGCGGTACCCATGCTATTATTGATTTGTTGTACTTTATAGGGTCCAACCCATTTACTTGTTAATTTATTACATTGTTTAGGTTTAACGGCAGGGTTATATTTGAGAACAAGTGAATCTTTGTTTATTGCTTTAATACAAACCCTTTTATCATAGTTATGTTTTTGTTTGACCTGTGCTTTAGTGATATTCTTAACTGCTAAATCCCTTGCTTCGGTTAGTGCAACCTTAGCATGTGCGACGTAATCTTCATCATAATCCACATAAGGGGAATGAGCCTTTTCATACTTAACATCCAGGGGAACTCGAATGTCTCTTCCATAAATCAAATAAAACGGACTTTCTTGGGTCGATTCCTGTGGGGATCGGTTATAAGCCAATATTACGAAAGGAAGAGCAAAATCCCAATCATCTTGTTGTTTGTTCACGTAGAGGGAAAGCATTGTACACAGGGTTTTGTTGAATCTTTCCGTTAAACCGTTACACTGAGGGTGATAGGCGGTTGTGAAGACTTTCTTGGAAGCACCAATTTTACAGATTTCTGCTATTATTTCACTTGCAAAATTTGTTCCTTGATCAGTTAATATTTCAAAGGGACATCCATGAACTGCCAATACTTTTTCTAGGAGAATTTTGGCGATTGTCTCAGCTTTTTGGTCTCGGAGGGGGAATCCCATAGCAAACCTTGAAACATATTCCGTAATCACGGAGATATATTTATTGCCCTTATATGTTTCCTTGAGGGGACCCAATATATCCATGCCAATTTTATCAAAAATCCGGGTCACTTTAATGGGTTTGAGGGAAGGCCTAGCAGTTTGAGCATCAGATTTTCGATGAGCGCACTGCTTACAGGTAGATACATAATTTTTGACGTCGTGGTTCATTGAGGGCCAATAAAATCGGTTGGATACTTGAGATAAGGCTCGTTTGGTTCCCATATGTCCTCCAAAAATATCATGGGCAGACCTAATGGCTTCTTGACGTCGTTCCTTTGGTAAACATATTTGTTCGGGAAATTCCAGGCTAAGTCTCTTTTTCCTGGGATGCTCATGCATTAAGACATTCTGTAGGAGGTAGTATCTTTCCGCCCAACGTATAATATCTTGACGTAGTTTACTCTCTTTTGGAAGTTTATTATCTTTCAAATATGCATAGATCAGGAAAAAATTGGGATCCTTTTGTTGCAATTTGACTAATTCTTCCATTTCATTTGAGGGAATGAGAGAAAGTATCGCGCAAGCAAGGTGTGTACCAGATTTAGCTACTTCCTCTTTTTGATCAGGGGTCTCTTGGCCTTCTATTTCATCTAGTTCTTCAGGTGGGGGAATCCTTGATAAAGCATAGGCATTCCCATTTGCTTTTCCGAGGCGATACTCACAATTTGTAATTGAATATTCATTCATTAGTAAAGCCCAGCGTCGCAGTCTTGCTGAAGAACATTTTCAACTATTGAATATGTATTGGAGGGGAGCGTGATCCGTTGTTAACTTAAATTCATGACCATAAAAGTAAGGACGAAAGTGTTTAACCGCCCAAACCAATGCCAAAGCTTCTCTTTCTATTGGGGCGTAGTTTCTCTCTGCACTATTGAAGTTCCAACTAGCATATGCAATCGGTCTCTCTCCTTCTGCAAATACTTGCGAAAGTACAGCTCCCATGCCTGTGTCTGAGGCGTCTGTCGAAAGAAGAAAAGGACGTTTGAAATCAGGAAAGGCCAGTACATCTGTAGAGCAGAGCTTCTCCTTCAAAGTATCGAATGCTTTTTGGCACTCCGGTGTCCAGTAAAACCTTGTTCGTTTTCCCATTAACTTGTATAGAGGACTAGCAATTTCTGCAAAGTTTTTGATAAATCTTCTGTAAAAATTTGCAAGACCATGAAATGAGCGAACTTGTTTTTGAGTTTTCGGAACCGGGAGATCCTTTACACATGAAATTTTGGAGGGATTTGGTTGAGCCCCATCTTTACTTATGATGTGTCCGAGAAATTCTACCAATTTCCGTCCAAAATGACACTTTTTCGGTTTCAATTTAAGTTTGGCTTGACGCAACCTGTCCAAAACTAGATCAACATCTTTTAAATGTTCGGGAAACGTTTTTGAAAATATGATTATGTCGTCAATATATACTAAGCAATTATGCCAGCGCAGGCCAGCAAGGACGATTTTTATGAGATGTTGAAAACTTGCAGGTGCATTACACAAACCGAATGGCAACACATTAAATTCATACAATCCTCCCATAGGGCTACAAAAAGCTGTCTTTTCTTTATCTTTTTCTTCGAGGTCAACCTGCCAATACCCTGATAACAAATCAAGGGTTGAAAAGTAGATCGCTCCATTCAAAGCTTCCAATACTTTGTCGATTCTGGGTAGGGGAAAAGAATCCTTCTTGGTAATTTTGTTCACTCCTCGATAATCAATACAAAAGCGGTTTGTTCCGTCTTTTTTTCTTACAATGACTATAGGTGACGCGAATGGACTCTTGGATTCTCTTATTACTCCTTTTTGAAGCATCGTCTCTATTTCTTCACGAATGACTTGTTTTTGGCTTTCGGCTACTCGATATGGCTTTTGCCTATGG